>RJWJ010010856.1:0-45843 GCA_004363605.1 Indri indri | reverse complement strand
AAAGAGGGGAAGAGAAAGAGACCCGATCCCAAAGTAAGAGGAGACCTGTGGGGCAGGTGAGGACAGAAGGAGGAACTGGGGACAGTGGGGTCTTCAGGGCAGACAGCCCAGCAGGAACCTCCTTTCTGGAGAAATTCTGCAGGTTAAGGGCTCAAGGCACAGAGAGATGCTTCTTCACCAGACACAAGTGAGGCCGTCAATGTTTAGCAAGCCCCTGCCTTACGCCTGTGCTGGGAATGAACCTCAGACCTCGCCCTCAGGGGCTTCACAGCCAGGGACAGGCCCAGAGTGGCCCCTACAGAATGTGGGGTGTCCTGTAAACACGGTGGGGGGGCTGTCTATGGAGCCCTTGCAGGGCCTGGCCCCTTCCTCCCTACATCACGCGGTGGTCCCGGCTCCCCACTTCACACCCCCTGGGCTCCACGAGGAACTCTGGGCCCCTCCGCGTCCTCCCCAGTCGGGCCCAGCACATTCTTGAGATTCAGTGTCTGACACTCCTCACCCTCTGACTCAGCTCAGCCCTCCCGTCCCCAAAGCCGCCTCTGCCCACCTCCCCTTCCCTGCCTCCCGCCAGTGCTCCCAGGGAACCCTGTGCTTTGATTAACCCACTCGACCCCACACTGCACTCGCAGCCCCTGCTGTCTGTACTGAGATTCCTCCCCGTTCTCTCCCGGGGACACGGGACCTGGTGCAGACCCGGCACCCAGGCACAGTGCAGGAGGCAGCCCGGCCACCACAGCAGCTTGGGGGCCTGACCTCCGCCTCCCTCAACACCCCACCCACAGCCAGCAACGTTTCTAGACCTCTTTAGTCAGAGGGAAACTCCAGCGGGAACTCGAGGCGTCCGCCCCCACCCTGATCTCACACCACAGTCACAAGCGGCCCCTGGCACCCCCGTGGCCTCCCATGTGGTGCCTGTCTCAGGCTGGCAGGCCCCACCCCTCCTTCATTTGACAGATCAGGAAACTGAGGCTGGGAGAGGTGAAGTGACGGTTCAGAGCCTGTTGGCCCAGGGGGTGGAGCCGGAACACACCCAGAACTCAGCCAGGCACCACTGGGCCTCCGCCGTGGCGGCCAAGGAGCACCCCGAGAAGGCAGGCGCCGGAGGGAGCGGGCGTGCCCGCCTTATAAGGCAGCCTCGGGGAAACTTGGCTGGGTAGCTGTGCAGCCCGAGGGGGGCGACTCCCCAGGGGAGGCAGAGCAGCCGCCCTGCAGGCGCAGTCCTGGGTCCTGCAGCCCCACCCGCCTGAGGCGCCCACGGCATCGCAGCCCTGGAGTGGAGACGAGCCACGGCCCAGACCCTTCCTGGGGGTAGAAGCCAATGGGATGAGCGTCTGCTCAGAGGGCACGGAGCTCCCTCCGTCCCCAGTCCCTTCCCCCTGCAATGCCAGCTGGACCCTGGGACCAAGGGGCAGGGAGGCCACAGACAGCCATCAGAGCAGCGCATGTGGGAGCTCAGGAAGCTCCCGACCCAGCCCCAGAGTGGGGCGGAAGGGGACGGCTGTGCCAGGCCGAGAGAAGCGGATCTGTGTCGGGATCTGTGCCGAGGGATGGGACAGGCTGAGACGGGGGCAGGGCGGAGAAGCGAGTGCCGCCTCAGAGGAGGGCAGGTGGGAGCTCAGGCCTGGGCCCCCACTGGGAAGCCCCTGCCCTCTGGTGTCCCTGCCCTTCCCCACCGAGCCGCGTGCAGGCCCTCAGGACTGCTGGGCCCCCACCTGTCTGAGGGCAGCAGGGTCTGGAACACCGGCTCCGACATTTCCATTGTACCCCACAGAGAAATCCCACCTGCCCTCAGAGCTCCAGGCTCCCGAGGGCTCTGGACACTGTGGCCTCTGCTCTGGGTGTCCTTCTCTTCCCTTCCTCGCCTGGTGAAATCCCGCCCCCTTGGCAAGTGAGCAGACAGGCCAGGGAGCTCCCTCGGCCGTGTCGCTCCCCAGCAGCTGGGCACCCGCCCATCCTGCCCACGTGAGCTCCGGAGGACGGCCCCACAGGACTCGTCCCCAGGGCCCGCCTCCCGGCACAGAGCAGGGACTGAGCAGCATCTGCCATGGCGGGAAGACACTCTTGTGCACCCACATGGACGACCCCCCAACCCGTCCCCCAGGGCCAGGACCGTCTCCTCATGCATCCAGCACCGGCTGTCACCAAGATATAGACGGGGCCGTCAGCCTTCTCCCCAGCCACATCCTGTGTGACTCAGCTGAGTGTGAACACGTCACCCCGGGGGAGGGGTATCCGGCACTTCAGACAAAGGTCCTGGACCAACAGGAGACCGAGGGGGGAGGAAACAGCCTCGGGGCCACTCTGTGAACTGCCTGTGCCTTTGCCCTGACACCGACACCGTGCCACCCGCGGCCACTGTCGCTGCGTCTGGGTGGGTGGTTCCGCAGGGTCCAGTGTGGAGAGACAGGAGGCAGACAGACTCACACCCAGGGCTCGGAGGGACCCGTATGCATCCACTACAGCTCTTCAGAGTGCGGTCTGATGCCCGGTGCTGCAGGAAACTTAGGGTCCCGGGCCCCGGCCCTGCTGAGTCAAAGGCGGTTCCCAGGTGCATGAGCCGGTGCGAGGGGTGTGGTCTCGCGCATACGCACACCCGCCCAGGCCCCAAGTCTGCTGACCACTGGAGAGCTCCCGTTCAGAGGAAACCCAAAAGAATTGGCAACACTTGAAACCCAAGTGTCCCCCAATGGACGCACGGATGAGCGCAACGCGGCGCACATGCACAGAAGGGAAGCTGCGACATGGCACGGCACAGACGAACCTTGGAGTCACCATGCCGAGTGAAATGTCAGACACAAAATGGACAAATACCGCATTTTTCCATCTTACGGTGTGCGTATTTCACTAAAATTAGAAATAACCATTTAAAAGGTAAATCAAAAACCCAGAATGTTCTGTTTGTCCAACCCAAAGAACACTTATTGAATGTGTACCCCAAGTTCCGAGTCCTGCCCCCAGAACTGGACCCAGCTTTCGAGAGGCTCATAACCCAGCTGGCACCTTAACGCAGCCCCATGGAGCCAGGATCCCTGAGGGGCTGGGGGGGTCACTTCTGAGAAAGGCCACGAACAGTGTCCCACGGCCCCAGCGTTCCCGAGCAGGCCCTGTGTCCCACAGGACTGGCACCGACTTTCCTGCAAGCTCTCCACGTGAGGACAACTCTGGCGTGAGCCCTCCGAGGACACGATCAGAGACCCTCACTTCCCTCCCCTCACCAGAAGAGCACCCCCAAATGAAGCTGTGGGTGGGTATCGTGGGGCCCCCAGTCCAGACACCCCTTCCCAGCGGCCCTGAGAATCTCAGCTTGCAAAAGCTAAGGGGTTCTTCGTGTCCTCCCTGGGAAACAGGAGGAAGAGGAGGAGGGAGACCAGGCTCAGAGGGTCAGCATGAGAAGGAGAAAGACCCTCCGACTCACAAGGGCACGAGTCCCTTCCTCCCTGTCCCTCGGCCCTCGGCCTTTGCCGGGCACTTCCAGGCAGCCTGTGATTCACCCTGAGCAGGAGCCACCGGCATGTGTGAGCCTGTCTGAGGGTCTCCACCCCACCCCGTCCTGCGCCCCCGCACGAGCCCACCCAGTTCCTGCATGGCTCCTCACCCGCCCAGCCTCGCGGGCCCTCGCTGTCCAGGGCCACACAGCAGAGATGCCACCACGACCCACACGGACCAATAAAGGGGCTCCTCGCAAGCCAGATTCTTTCCAAAGTGTCACTTAAGTCCCACTTGTGGCAACTTAGAGTGTCCCCCGTGGACAGAGAGAGCCACAGCCACCTCCCCTGAGTCTTTGGACCCCACCCCACGTATTCTGGTCTGTCTTGGTCTCTGTGGAAGTATCCCCCATCCACACCCAGCTTCTTCCCGTGACTGCACAGTAAAGCAACCGCCCGCCCGACTCTCCAAGATTACCGCTGCTCAGCAACTCACCCTCCTGGCTCCGGGGTGGGGCCTCGACCATGGGGGGCTGGGCCCTGGGCTCCAGCCTGCTCTGCAGCTGAGACAAGGGGGTGGGCTCAGAATTTTCCAGGGTCTGGGGTGGGCTGGGGGCGGCGGGCGCCTCGGCTGGCTTGGGCACCTGGATCTCCACCCTCTTGGGGACTGCGTCGGCGGTGGGGGCGGTGGGCACCTCAGGGATCTTGGCAGTGGGGGGCTCCATCCTGCGGTGAGCGGACTCCTGGGGCTTGACGATGGTGATCTCCGTCCTGCGAGGAGCCGGCTCTGGTGTCTTGTGGCCGAGCACTTCGGCCCTCTTGAGGCCAAACCTGGATGGCCCAGTGGCCCCGGCGCCCTCCACCTGCTTGGACGAGATGTCGATGGACAGCTCCGTGCGCCGCGACACAGGCTCGGCTGCCTTGGGCCCCGGGAGCTCCACCCTCCGCAGGGCAGCCTTGGGGGAGCGCTGGCTTAGGGAGTCTACATGGCGGGCCGCCGGCTCCGGGTTCTTCACGCCCAGGTCCTGGAATTTCTGGGTGGAGCTGGCCACAGTGGTCCGGAGCAGCGGCGTCTGGACCCTCCGGGGTGGGGTAGAGTTGGGTGTCTCAACCTCCTCGACCTCAAAAGATCTTTTCAAGGCTGAAAAATAAAGAAAGGAGGATGTGGGTGGTGAGTGGACGGCTGGAGAACACGCGGCGTGTTTCCTGCTAACGACGGCAGAGGCAGGTAGCCGGCTGGGACGCTGGCACGGGGGCCCCGGGGACTCCTCGTCCTTCACCTCTCAACGAGAAAAAGGGACAGCCCCATTCTAGGTGACCTGCAGAGGCACCAAGAACCGTGAGTTCTGGGGGAGAGGGACACAGGCCGGAGCATGGTGGGCACGGCCCCTTCCGTCTTGCCAGGGCCACGAGCAAACCACGCAGCCCCCCTCCAGCTACGGCCACATAGAATGTCCTGGTTCATGAGGGGCCTTCATCTCCTTCTTCTCGTGACTTTCTTTCCTCCTCCTCACCTCCACCCAAGGCGCACACCCAGACAAACACCACCAGCGGCAGCAGCGGGGGACACTTTCCCGGTAACAGTGACCAAGCCCCACAGCCAATGAGAACCAGGACAGGAACAACATCACGTGAATCCCGACACCTGCAGCTGACACTGGAGCCTTCGCCGCGGGCAAAGCACTGGGCTCACCGTGTCACATTTACTCTGCCATAGCCCTGCTACTATCCCCTGGTACAGAAGGGGAAACCGAGGCAGAGGGCACCTGAGCAATGGGCCCGACGGCACAGAGTCAGACGCAGGGCCAGACTATCCATCGGTCTGACGCCAAAGCCCACAGTTCCAGCCACTGGGTGGTCCAGCTCCCCAGCGGGGTCCGCACACACCCACTTTCTCAGTCCTCCCACCCCGCTGCATTTTCCCCATGCGACACCGCCAGCTCCTGCGAGGACACGACCACCAACTCCCGCCCTGCAGCCCGGCGTTTCCACCCAGCCATCCTGCCCTCTCCACCGGGGTCTGCTCCCTCGGAGGCAGTGGGGATGGTGCCCGGGAGGCTGCCACCCCTACAGTCCCTGCAGCCACACTCCAAATGAGAGCCGGCTGCTCCGGGTTACAGGGACCAGGCGGGAAGGGGCCCACGTGGCAGGAACATTCACCAGCTCTTCCCCGGGCCTCCCCCAGCCCCTCCCCGCCTCACCCGCCCCCAGAGCCCGGGATCCCATGGGACACCACCACTTCCTCCCCTGCCCACAGGGAAGAGGGACAGCTGGTGCCCAGCCCCCGCAACAGCTGTCCAGGACTGTGCTCCACACCCCCCACTCTGGTCTCCTTTCCTCCAAATGCAAACACAGCTCCCACCTCTTCGCGGTGGACGGTCCTTCCTTTAGAAGACCAGGGGGTGGTGAGTGGCAGGGGTGGTGAGTGGCGGGGGGGTGGGTGGCTGGGGGCATCTGTGCCCTTAAGTGCTGGGGAGGGGAGAGGCAGAGCCCCCAACTCCTGGTCCCTCCACCACCAGCTTCCCAGGCGTGGCGCTGCTATGGGGACCCCTCTCTGAGCCCTGAGCACCCCTCCTTCTTGGTGGACACAAAACGACAAAATTCTGGATCGCGGGACTCAACGGTCCCCAGAGGCCAGGCAGGGACTGTAAATGTGGCTGGGTAGGGAGCCGCGTGGAGCCAGGAACCTCGAGAGCCACCACACGCCACGTCTCTGAGTCTCAGGGAGGCACCTGCTGCCCAGCTCCATCGCAGCCCTACAGGACACCGGCCCAGGGTGGCCAGAGCTTCTAACTTCCCAAGACAGTCTAGAAATCTGGATTTTTATATGCCATCTCCTGGTTTTTAAATGCTGGCACAAAGCAAACACTGTACAACCAAACAAAATCTCATCCAAGGCTGCACCGCCTGTGGGCCCAGCCAGTGACCCCCGGGTGGTAATGGCCACAGGGCAGCAGGACCCTGCGCCGGGGAGTCTGGGCTCCCGACCTGGGGCAGCTGCACCCCTCGCTGGGGGCTGTCACTGAGACAGACCCTGTGTGCGGAAGGCCCGCTCTGATTCTAAAAGGAGCCCTGAGGAAGGGCTAACTGCCCACTTACACTGGCCAGAAAGTCCAAAGCTCAGGGCCCGGACATGAGTGTGTCCTCGTGTGGTTCCCAGGGCCACCGAGGTCACCTGGTCTACCCCTGCCTTGAACACACTGTCCAAACTGTCCCCAGATGACGCGCCTCTGTCCTGTGCACTCTCTAGAGGAGGGGCCGGCTTCCAGGTGTCCCTCTCGGCATTAGTTCCTCATGGCCGAGTGGGAGAACAAAAAGTAGGCAGGTGAAGACCTCTTCCCCGGTTTGCCCCCAAAAATAAGAAGATCCCTTCCCCGGGAGTCCCGGAGAGCTCCTCTTGGGGAGCCCATTCGGAGGCCCCCCCAGTTGCCGATTCACAATTTAAGACCCTGCACCAAAGCAAAGCTCTCCCTGGTTCCAGCTTACGGTTGAGTCTGCAGTGCCGATGCAGTGATGCATCCAAGCCAGACCCACAGGCACATGAAGATCATTCCGGAACCGAAACTGGCCCCTCTCCTGCAACACTCCTACCTCCAGGTGTCTGTGTGGCTCGCTCCTCGCCACCCTGGGCAGCTACAGCGCTGACGCCCCGCCCGGCTGGTGACCTCCCACCCTGCAGCCTGCAGACTCCCCTGCCTTTCGGCGCTTTGTGTCTTTTCATGGCACGTCCCCCCACCCCCTAACTGACCTCTGTGCTTGCTGTCAGCTCTGTCATCTGTCGAGGTGTTTGCCGCAAGCTCCAAGAGAGCGGGGGCTGTTCCTGCTGAAGGAGCCGCCCCCCCGCATCAGGACGGCGGGTGCTCAGTGAACTCGGTAAACTCGAGTCTGTGTCACGGCATACAATCTGCACAGGGTACCAGGAGAACAGCGAGACAAGAAGCTGCTCCGCTCTGGGGGCGCCCGTCTTCCCCAAGGAAACCACGTCCCCGCTGGAGTGTCAAGAAGGTGACACCCAAATGAAGAGGTGCCCACCCCGGCTATGCCGTTTCCCCCAAACAAGCAGGCCGCCCCCGCAGCCGCCTCCTCCCCCTGTGAATCGAGGCCCCCCCACAGAACCTGCCCGGGCCCCATGCAGACCACGCCAGCCCCGCCTACGTCACCCAGGCCATGTCATGACCGCTGAGGTTGGCTGCCGGGGGCGTGTCTGGGCTCCCTGGGAACAGAGTCAGGCGTCCCCTACTCCATTACCCCATCCCTGCACCGGGCCTCAGGTGCTTCTAGAAAACTCACAAAAGGCTGGATCTCAGCTTGTCACCTTAGCACGGAGCCCCGAGGGCCCCACAGAATGAGCCTCCACAGCAGGGAAGCCCCGGATCTTCACCCCATTTCAGCCCGAGAAGTGTCACTTCCCTCAGGTTCGGTAATGGATCGAACGGGGGCCCCCAAAAGATGTGTCCAAGTCCTAATGCTGAGAACCTGTGACTGTGACCCCATTTGGAAAAAGGGTCTTTGCAGATGGAATCAAGTTAAGGATCCCGAGATGAGACTATCCTGGATTTAGGATGGGCTCTAAATCCACTGACATGCATCCTTATAAGAGAAAGGCACAGGGAGATTTGAGACACGGAAGAGCTGGCCAGGTGACAGCAGAGGCAGAGACTGATGCTGTCCTGAGCCTCGGAACACCTGGGGCCACCAGAATCTGGTAGAGGCGAGGATGGACCCTCCTCTGGAGCCTTCCAAGGGAGCACAGCCCTGCCCACACCTGATCTCAGACTTCTGGCCTCATAACTGAGAGAGAATGAATGTGTGTTGTTAAGCCACTCTGTTTCCAGCAATTTGTGCCAGCAGCCCCAGGACATTTGCACAGGACCACCAGACAGAGGAAGCCTCAGGGGCTGCAGGGTGGTCAAGGGCCCCTCCCACTAGTGCTGTCACCACCCTCCACCCGGCCCCAGTCCAGAGCTCCTCATGGGAGTGTTAAGGAGCCAGAGCTGCCTCCTTTTCCCTTTTCTGGAGTCACACAAAAAACCCAGATGGTTGGAGAAGTCGTCAGGGGAATAACATCACTCTAGATGTACAGTGGAATATTTGGCAATGCACACGATCATATTCCAAGGCAGACTCTGCAAAGGACGCCCCCTGTGCAAATGCTCCCCCAGGGAGGATGTCATGAGTAGCACCCAGCCGGGAAACATCAGGAGACACTTGTCATGAGGCAGGCAGGACAGGGTCCTCCGGCATCTCCTCCCCCATCAGTGTCCTAAAGATACGGCCAGGTCCTGCACTCCCATACACAGCCACCCCTCCCTTCCCAACGCGACGATCCCGCCACCACCCCGACAGGGCCGTCAGAAGTACGGAAAGATTTATGTACCAGGATGTTTGCATCGGCATTAAAATCACAAACACTGGACACCATCCAGGTTTACGTAGATTTTCTAAACCCATATGCCAAAGGCCTGCGTCGTCATCAAAATCACATTTTTGCAGATGAGAAATGCTGGGAATATTAAGTAAAAATAGCAGGATACAAGATGCATACAATGATCCTAATCCCATTTCATACACACATGTGCAGTTTGCACGCACACACGCGCTCTGCATGGAACGGCGGTGGGTGTTGCATTACACAAAATTTCCCGCCTTGTTTCGAGATATCTGTGCTAAATGTGGGTCACTTCATGTTTTCAGGGAATAAAACAATTGACACTTTTGTAAAAATGCACCTTGCTCGAACAAGCTGGAAGGTGTGGGTAACTGCACGCCGGCCCCTCCCCACTCCCAGGAAAGCGTCTCTGGGCCTCTCCTGTCCTCAAGCACCTATGGTGTCAGCAGCTACACAGAGGCAGAGCGGGGCCTGCCTCCAGATGCAAACCTTCCTGTCCGTGACCGGGGGGTTGAAGCAGGAGCAGCCTGGATCTGGGCCTGTTTAGGGAGGAATGTGCCGTGTGCACAAGGGACCATTGTTAGGGGCCCGCTCTGACCGCAGGCTGCCGGGCAAACTGCTCCCAGCTCCTGAAACCAGATCAAGCACTTCCTGGTGTGTACCGAGGTCTGGGGAGGGGATACCAGGCAAGCCACAAAGCCCTGCTCTAGCCTAGGACAAATGTCATGCAAAGAAATGCTAGAGACCGGGGCATGTGCAGCTCCCCCAGCAGGGAACAATGTGGCCGCTGCCCAGTGCAGGGTCAAATTCTGAGCCCGGGCTCCAGGCACGCTAGCTCTGGTCAAACTGAGTCTCTTCCAAGCAACCGCAAAGCAAGTTCTGTCCCTGAAGACATGGTGGCCACCTGGGAGCCAGGGTCAGGGGCCAGGGAACCCGGAGAGGTGTTATGGGGGAGTAGGGAAGCACCTCCCAGTTCCCGCCCCGAGCCTGCAGGGAAAGCCACAGGAAAGCCCCAGCTGGCAAATAACCGTGCAACCCTCAGGACCCACAGAGCCAGCCCACGAACATGCACCCGGTGGGCTCGGCTGGACAGCCCCTCTGTTTCCACTCTCCTGCGGGGGCCAGGCCTTGGCACACATCCCTGCTCCCTGCAGTGGGGGGCAGGGGAGTCGGTGGGCCAGGCCTCCACACTGGCAGAGCGGGGTCTGGCTGGGAGGAGTCCTTCACCCTCCTACTTCTCCAGCGCTCAAGAGGCGGAGCAAAGGCCCTTGTGCCTGAAGGACGGCCCCCAGGTTGGGGTGCCAGCCGGACATGGGGGGCCTGCAGCGCTCTGTATTTCAGGGCCGAGAGCAGGAGACCCAACATGGAGAGTGACATGACCGCAGGCAACTTCTCTGAGCCTCAGCACCCTCACCTGTCACCTGCTACAGGCGTTAAGTGCATCAGGTGTAGGTCACCTTGCTGGGCAGAGGCTGCCCTGGCCTTCCCACGTCAATCACGCCTGCTGATGTCACAGGGCCTGTATCTGCCTCCCTGCCCAGGGCCTTTCCTGGTGGCCACCTGATGCCCATGCCCAGGAGGGCAGGAAGGAGTTGACACTGCAGCCCTGCGCCAAGGACTGGCGTGTAAGCACCCAGCTCCCTCCGCCCAGCCCAGGCAGGTGGGATGACCCTGGGGACAAGGTCTGCGGCTCCCAGTGCTGCCCAGGGGGGCTGAGAAACAGGTGCCCGGGGTCACGATGTGCTTGAGGCACCTTTTATTGGCCGTCGTCCCTCCCGGTCTCATTCCCCCGCTTGAGGATCCCCGGGGGTCATCTCCTGCATCCCTGTCTCAGGATCTGCTTCCCATGGCTACTGGGGGCAGGTGGGGGCCGGCCCAGGACAGGGAGGAGGATGTAGGCAGCAGGTGGGAAGGGGAGTGTTGTCAGGAAGCAAAAGAGTCCAAAAGGAAGGACTTAAAAACAGGCACAGTGGGGCCGCGTGGAGCTGCGAAGGGAGGTCAGGAAGCAGCGCTGTCAGCTGAGGCCACCCCGGTTCCCAGCAGAGAATCAGAATCACGTTCATCGGCAACATCCAAATAAAGGCGGAGAAAGCTCTCCCTACTTAGAGAGCCACTGCCAGACGTTTCAAACCTCCCCCGGGTTTGGGAAGGAGAGAACAAGGGTGCTGGCACCCACCGCTCAAAACCCTCTCCTCGGCCCCCTCCCCTCCCAGCCCCCTCCCAGGGCCAGGCCTGGCTGGGCCACAGCAGCCAGAGCAGCCTAAGAACCGTCCCTGGTGCTGGCCCATTCTGCTCCAGCTCGGATGGTGAGGCCCGCGTGGTGGCCGAGGGCTGCCAGTCACCCTGCGCTTATCTGCACGTGGCCCAGTGACCAAGGCCTGAGGCTTGCAGACACCGGACACCATCCACATGGCCCCTGCTCCTGCCTCTCTGACCCACTGCAGGATCAAGGCCTGCACCGAAAGGCCCAGCATGTCTTACCAAGGGACTGCCCTGTGCCTCCTGGACGGGGAGGAAAGGCTGCACCATCCACACCGAACCCCGCATGGAGGTGTCCCCGAGAACCTGAATTCACCAGGGCGTCCCTGGCACCAGGGAAGGCTGTGAGGTCACCCCTGCCCCATCTCATTTATTCCAATGACTGTCTGCTTCAGATGTTAGGAGGAGGTTTCTTTCACGCCCCTCCCAGGAGGCCCGGCGCACTGTGGATCGAGGATGTGAGAACGAGCAGTGCCGCGTGCCTGCCCCGTGCCCACGGTGGGATTCCCAGTTGGGGCCAAGAGAAACAAACAAGCCCCCTCCCTCCACATGCTGCAAGGGGACCCTCTGCCCAGTCTATGGGACATGGCAGCCTCCAGCATTGCTTCCAGAAACGGAACCCTGCAACTTCTGGTCCCCAGGGCAGGACACAAAGGGGAGGGCAGCCCAGTGGCAGCTGCCATCAACAGCTGGCCCTCGAATTCTGGGACTTCTGTCATTCCCCCTCTTGGTTATGTTAGCTTCTCCCTGGGGAGAGCTCTCTAACGACCTCCCAAGCAGCACAGCTACACACCCTCGTCCCTCCAGAAGGGAAAAGAGGGGCTTCCGGAATCTGCTATGGCAGTGGTCCCCAACCTTTTTGGCACCAGGGGCCAGTTTCATGGGCGCTTTTTCCACGGACGGGGGTGGAACTCAGGGTTTGCCAGACGTAGTGGGCTGGAGTGTCCCTCAAAATGACGCATCCAAGTCCTAACTCCTGGAAGCTGTGATCGTGATCTTATTTGGAAAAGGGCTCTACTGAGATGAGATCACCCTGGATTTAGGGTGGGCCCAAATCCAGCGGTGAGCGTCCTTACAAAAGACAGACAAGGAGAAAGACACGGGGACCCGGGGAGCAGACCACGTAGGGACAGAGACCTGACCCTGGAAGAGGCAAGGGACAGACTGTCTCTTGGGGCTCCAGGACGGTGAGAGAACACATCCCACTGCCATAAGGCCCCACGTTGTGGCACTTTGTGGCAGCTGCAGGAAACAAACACACCAACAGAACACAGGAGACACAGGGGAGCAGGTCCTGAGCCTGCTGCAGCCGCTGTGGCCGTCCCCTTCAACTTCCCAAGTGTCTGTCAATTCCGAAGCCATTTCCAGCCACCGATTGGCCTGTTCGGAGTAGGGGACACAGGCACCCTGCGGTTGGGCCAGCCTGGCAGGAAGGAGCCTGGCCCCTCACTGCTGTGGGCCAGCAGCTCACACTGGGCCCTGACGTCCCTTCTGCTGCGTGGCCCCAGCCGGTCACAGACCTTCCGCACGCTTACCCTGGGTCAGGTGCCCATACGTCCAGCCCTCCTGGGATGGTCCCGGCTCATCCCTGTTGTCCCGCTGTTATCATGGAAGGCGCCCCTTTCACTCCTGAGTGTTCCCACAGGGACAGCAAGTTATATGGTCACCCTACCTGGGGCAGGTATTATGTCCCATCACAGAGGGGTGAAGGGATGACACACTCAGGGTCAGGGAGCCGCCTTGCAGCCAAGACAGGCCCACTGGACGGCCACGTAGCGGCTTCTGCTTCAAGAAATCCACCTTCACACAGAGCAGAGCCAGGACCACAGGCAATGCCCCAAGGAAGCCACCGTTTGTGGGGATTGGGTCCCCTTCTTTGAAAGCCCACCCAGGCTCCAGGGACACTGTCCCGGGAAGAAGGCCTCTCTGTGCTGGCTCCAGCCACCTGCCTCGAGCCTGGGTTCTGGCAGCTGTAGGGACATTCCAGGCAGACTTTAGAAGTCGCTCTAAGACGCTGGCTTCCTTTTTTCTTTACTAAATTGGCGTTACGGGAACATGAGCACATCTGGCACAATCGGCTGGGAGGCACTGGTCTCGCTCTCCCCTGTAAAGCCAGCTGTTGGCTAGCGCCACTAGGCACTGAACAAGGGGAGACGGGCTTAAGCTGTAGGGACGAGATGCGGGGCGGATACGGCTCAGCTGCGGCCACCAGCGTGGCTTGGTGAGAGGCTGTTATCCCCACAGGCTGCGCAGAGTGCGCTGGGCCAGGTGGGGATTGGGTGGGAGGGTCTAGGTGTGGCCTGCCTAAGGGCAGGGGAAGGGATCAGACAACCTTTCAGGGCTCCTCGGGTCAAAGGTTCCGTGAAAAGCAGCAGCCCATGAAGGCAGGAGGGAGCCCCTGGGAGGTGACAAACTTCAAAAACCGAAACCACAAGCGTCAGCTCGAGGGCCTCAAAGGAACAGGGTCCCAAAGGTTGAGGCTCTCTGAGCTTTAATCCACCCACACCCTTCATGGCCCCAGACAGCCACGGGGCCCTGTCCGTGGGCTCTCCGCCCTCGCTTCTGGGGAGAGAGAAATGAGCTGCTGGCTCCAGGTCTGACATAGCCCCTCGCCCAAAAAAAGGGTCCCCGGCCGCCTTCTCAACCCATCTCTTGCTCTTCCTCTCTGCCCCCACCCTCAAACCACCCCAGAATGTTCCACAACCGCTCCCCCAAACACTCCTTTTCCCAGATCCCGAGGTTCCGTGAATGCTGCTCTGTGAAATACCTCCCTAGCTCCGCGGACCATCTTCCGGGATCACTCAAATGCTCCCGCCTTAAAACAACTGCACACCCGCCTGGCCTGCAGCAGGGCGCCTATGCCCGCCTGGTTCTTTCCTGCATGACGGTTAGCTCGGTGGGGACCGGGACCGGGATTGGAGACCCTGAAGAACGTGTCAGTCAGTGTCTGTTCTACAGTGCCAGACAGAGCTGCCAGGGGTGTGAGCGTGAGGGTCCAGGTTCCTAGTAGAGCTATTCCTCCCTTCCCGGTCCCCAGCCCCGGCCCTGCACACAGGTGGTGGCCATCCCTGATCTGCCGGCAGAGAAACCACCTCTCCTTCCCCCCACCCCACTGTCTACTGGAGAAAATGTTAAAAGCACTTAAAAAATGCAGGGGGGGAAAAAGGCCTAACACCAGGGGCCACTTGGCCCAGGCAGAGGCTTCATTAATCACGGGCTCTGTGCTGTGGCCTGCAGGCCAATATGAGCCGGGGCCTAATTACAGGGGGTGTTGACCCCAGGGAGCAGAGTTCAGGCTCCAGTCGGAGCAGCACCCAAGAGCCCGCGGCTTCCAGGGCTGGGGAGGGGCTCGGGGGTCAGCTCTCACGGTGTGGCCCAGAGCTCGCCAAGCTGGGTTGGAGGTGAGGACAGACCACAGTGACCACAGAGCCCTGCATGAACCAATCTGGGTTCTGTCGAACCTGACAGTGGGGGGACTCGGTCCCCATCCTCAAGGACACAAGCAGTTTGGCACAGAAGGGGCAGCATGAAACTCAGAGGGGGAGGTGGGTCTATTGTGTGGGAGGGCCACAGCCGGACACAGAAGATTCCAGAAGGGCTACCAGGAGCAGCAGTACCCCCAGAAAAGGGGCTGCCCAGCTATTCTAACAGCCCCGGGCTGGGGCTGAGCAAGGGCTTCTCCAGGGCCCTCCTGCTCTGGGACTTTACTGGAGCCTCCCCTGGGGCGTCAAAGCCCTCGGGAACCCGCACGAAACCCCCCCTATAACTTGAGAAGGTCCCTGGAAACCTAGGTGAGGAGGGTGTGGCCTCCCGAGCACACCCTGAGAGCCAAGCACAGCCCGGGGTGTCCACAGCCCAGCCCAGAGCTGCCCAGAGCCACAGGGGAGGGCAGCAGCCCAGACAGGAGGAGGGGGTGGGGTGGCCGCTGAGGAGTCCAGGGGATGTGTCGGCCTCTAAGGGCGGTGACGCTCTGCCCGTGGGGCAGGGGTGGGGGCCAGGCTGGATCACGTCCCTCCACGGCAGCAGATGTGTGAGGTGGCTGGACTCTGCCTGCAGAGGTGACAAGTGTCCGGCTCTTGGCCCAGTGCACATACTCATCCAGGGAAAGGGCGCCCCCATCCAAACTGGGGTGCCGGGGGGGCAGGTCTCGGTCCACTCACATGAGCCGCCACCTCCCGAGCCGCTGCCACCCAGAGGGTGGGACGTGGGCACCGCGCCACAACCCATTAGACAGACGTGGAGGCGACGGCCGCTCCAGATCACACGATGCGGGACGTCCGCTGACTCCCCTCACCCCAAGCCCAGAACACGCTGCTCCCCTAAGATCAGCCACTGCATGGACTGGATAGTGACCCCAAAACCATGTGTCCGAGTCCTAGCTCTCTGTACCTGCGAATGTGGCCTTAGTGGGAAACAGGGTCTTTGAAGATGTAATTAGGGATCTCGAGATGAGATCATCCTGGCTGTAGGGTGGGCTCTAAGTCCAAGGACAAGTGTCCTCATAAGGGGCAGAAAAGGAAGACACAGAGACACATGCAGAAAGGGCCGCGTGAAGACGGACACTGGAGAGAGGCGTCCGCCAGCCGATGAGCGCCAAGCACGGCGAGGCCCCCAAGAGCTAGGAGGCAGGCCCAGTACGGAACGTCCCTCAGGGTCCCCAGAAGGAGCCAGTCCCACCGACACCGTGGTTTTGGACTTCTGGCCTCCAGAACTGTGTTTCCTGGCACTGCGTTGCGGCAGCTCTGCAAACCCACCCCGAGCCTTCGTTCCCTGCTGCTACGCCTCCCGCCTTCTACCAAAACCTCCTAAACCCTTCTCCGCCAGGGAGCCTCCCCAGACTAACCACGCCGTCCCCAGAAAGTCCACATCACGAGTGTCCTGCTCAGCTGTGCAGCCCCAGTGCCCCCCAGTCTCGGTGGCCAGACAGCGAGCAATTTATTCTCTCACGTTTGCTCTTTGGACCTCCTGAGCGCTCACTTGCCCTTCACGGAAGGTTTCAGGAAAAACCCTGCTGAAGGAGAGAACAGACCCCGGTGCAGGCCGGGTGGCACTGTGCCCCGCCCCTCAGACGGTGACCAGCCTGAAACAGGTCCCCGTGAAGGGCCTTCCCTTTGCCTGGACTTTGTTTCCAAGAGGGGAAGCCAGAGAGGCCTCCCGGGCAGGTGTCAGTAACGCTTAAGTCACCGGCCTGCTCAGCTCCGGGGAGCAGATGATTATCCCCCCAGCCACACCTCATAAACAGAGGACCCCTCAATCCTGCTGTTGGCCTGTGGGAGAAGGGAAAATGAAAGAGCTGTTTACAGTAAACTCCAAACCCTCAGTGACCTGGGCGCCCCACTGCCCAGAGCCACCCACCAGCCCCCTGACCTCTGACCTGCCTGCAGGCCACGTGGGGCCAAGCCTGCCAATTACCACCTGATTCCCAGCTGGTGAAGCCCCTGGTCCCCGACACCAGTGGCCCATGTCTGCAGAGGACGCTGGGCAGGAAGAGGGCCAAGCCCCACCCGCCCAGAAACTGCCCAGAAGCCGCTGCATCCACAGGGACCCGACCCACCCACTGGAAGCACCTCTGAGGAAGGGGTTAAGGGCAGAAGAAAGAGCCTGCAGGGCACAGGGCTGCAGGCGGGGCCATTCTTCTCTTAATTAAAAGGAGGATTTCAGCCAAGACTTCAGTGTGGGAGGCCCAGAGCCGAGGGGCTGTCTGGGCGTGGCATGGAGGAGTCACGTGCCATCCATACCCTGCACCCCACCATGGGCCAGGCAGATGACCCTTCTGGCCTCAGTTTCCTGGTGACGAACAGGAAGGGTGAGACCGAAAGGTCCCTTCCAGCCCGGACACAGCATGACCCCACGAGGGCCACAGTGAGGTCTGCCACCAGCTCCAGTGAACTCGCTCCTGAACCAACTAGGTCCAGCAAGTTCTGACACGCAGCACGGCTGGGGGGGCCCAGGAGCAGTGGACAGGGAAGGCCAGCCCGCCTACCCTCCTGGGCCCAGGTGGGGGACCTGGGCTCTGGCCCACATTCCTGTGGCCAAAAACGCAGCGGCTCCTGCAGGTGTGGCTCCAGGTGGCCTGCCCCTCTGGACAAAGCCAAATTGCTCCACCCAACACCCCCACCTGGAGCCCGAGAGAACCAGGCAGGACCTCAGGCCACCTGGCTTTGCCACCGACCAGGGAACTGGTCACTTTCTGGTCTTCCACCTCATCTCTCAAACCAGGGAGAGAGATTAGGTAGGGTGAGTTGTTTTTCTTTTTGACAATGAACTCTTATTTTATGTTAGTGAGACAGGGTCTCGCTCTGTCCCCCAGACTGGAGTCCAGTGGTGTCATCACAGCTCACGGCAGCCTCCAACTCCCAGGCTCAAGCAATCCTCCTGCCTCAGCCTCCCCAGTAGCTGGGACTACAGGCGTGCGCCATGACGCCCGGCTAATTTTTTCTATGTTTAGTAGAGATGGGGTCTCGCCCTTGCTCAGGCTGGTCTCAAACTCCTGGCCTCAAACACCTGTCCCACCTCAGCCTCCCAATGTGCTGGGATTACAGGCATGAGCCATGGCACCCAGCCGATGATGAACTTCTGAAAATAACATCTATTGCCTTTTTCCTGACCATAAAAGCAATTTAGGCACAAGGCAAAAAATCTGCAAAACACAGAAAAACAAAGGAAAAAAAATCCATAAACCCCCAACCCAGATAACCACCGTCAATATTTTGACAACTGTCCTTCCACTGGTTTTACTAATGTGCGCACACGTGTGTGTCCAGAGCAGGCTCACCCAGCCACACAGCATTACATGGTTGAGATCCCAACATGTTCCGGGGATTGTCCTCTAAATTCCTTTTGAGTTCTAAGGCTCTGGTTCCAGATCAGTCATCCTCAGCCCTGACTGTTTATCACAACCATTTATGAATCTTGCTAAAAACAGATGGCTGGTCCCCAACTCTTGGTGGTCCCTGTTCAGGAGGGCAGGGTGAGCCCGGACACCCAGGGTGCTCGTGAGGGGCAGCCAGGTGTGGACCTTGCCCTCTGAGGGCCCGCGTGCCTCCCATCTACCACCGCTCGTGAGAATCCCTCGAGAAGCAAGCCCACAAGACAAACCACCCCACCCCCACCTTCCCAGAGTCACTCAAGGACAATGTCCAGCCTCAGCCACCTCGGCTCAGCTCCCAGGTCGGTCACAAACCGAAGGACCTGCAAAAGTCAGCCACATACCGGGCACTGCGGAGGACAAAGGGGAGGGGGGGAGGGGGCAGGGCGGTGGAGTATCGGAGGCAGGAGAGAGAGGCAGCCCCCAGCCAGCCTCCCGCGAGATCTCCCCGCGCTAGAGCAGCCCCGGCCCTAGAACAGTGGTCACCTTCCTCCCTGCTGCACGGCAGCCCTCCCAGGGAAGGAACCAGGCTTGCCCACCCTCGTCCCCCGCTAACCCCGCCTGGTGCGGAGTGGGAGTCTCACCAGGGCTGGCTGGGCTGAATCTGTGACAGCTGATGTTTCCTGAGTGTCCCTACACATTCAATTGACCCTCGACCAAAGATGGAGAGTTCCTCTCGTCCCCATTCTACAGGTGGGAAACCGAGGCAGAGAGGCTAATGACTCGTCCACGTCACAGCACGCACCAGGGCGAATTCGGACGTGAGCCACTCTGCCTCTGCGCCAGCCCTGGGCCTCGGAAGGCGCCTCCGAAGCAGAGAGCCCCACTTCAGGCACGGCACTAAGCCTTCCCACGCCCTCCCCACGCCTCCCAGCCACCCTGCCAGGTGGCCCCCTCATTCCTGTTTCGCAAACATGGTCACCGAGCCGGAGAGCAGCCAGGCTGAACTGGGCAGAGGCAAGCCCGTCAGACCCCAGCTCGGGACCCCTGGCTGTCCCCACTCTCCACTGACAGACTGTGATTTCCACCATCCCCAGGCAGGGGCCAGCCCACCAGGGAGAGGCGAGGATGAGCCCAGGTCAGGTGGCACCAGGCAGGGGCCGGGAAGCAGGTCCTGGCAGCAGGGAGTGATGGACGGATGCAGGTGTCGGGCCTGGGGGACCTGGGCCTCTGCAGCCTGGTCCACCTTGCTGGGCTCTCGGGGATTAAGAAAGACCTCGTCAGTACAGCACCAGCCCAGGGCCTGGCACGTGGTAGGTGCAACAAAAGGAAATGGTTATAAAACACAACAGGCGAAGCTTGGTCGGAGGAGGTGCCTGTGAGTGAAGGGGGAACAGCTGGAAGGGCCGGGACTTGGGTCAGAGACAAAGAATGCAAGACGGAGGGACGGAGGGAGGGAGGAGGCCGGAGACAGCTGGCTCCAGGGCAGCTGTTTGAAGGGGCCCGGCTTCATCATTTAAATATTAGGAGAGATGTAAACATTTGTGGTTGCAGCCAGGGCTGGGGGAAGAGTTCCTCCCTCACCAGGGTCCCCATTCTGTGCCCCCCCCAGCTGCCCCAACACTCAGTGCTTCCAGGGCGGGAAGCCGGGGGTTGGGGACAGCGCCAGACAGGGAGAGGGCACGCCTCTGCCTCCGCCCTCTGCGCTGCACTGGCCGCTGCTGGCCGCAAAGGTGGGAATGAAGGGTCCCCACCCCCACCCCACCTCCCAGAGGCCCGGCAGCCAAGGGTTTCTTTTGTAGTTTAGAAAAAAAGCAAACCAGCCCTTTCTGAGGTTTTCTGCGGGAGGCCCAGGGTTGAAAGCCACCACTACAGACCTGCAGCCTGCTCCACCCTCGCTAACCTGACAAATCCGGTACCTCTCTCCCACCTGCATTCCTGCACCGCCCAAGTCGCTGGAGTGCACCCCCACTTGGCAGGAGGAGCCCACAGTGGCAGTCCCCAACCCCCTCCCCCGCACCCCCCCAGCCTCCCATGACAAGTCTCCTCTTCGTGCTGACACCTGTGCTTGCACCAACAGCCCTCTCCCTCACCTCCCACCTCAGCGTCAAGGGCACCTGTGCCAGGTGCGGGCACAAAGGATCTTCCACACAACGTCCGGGTCTGCAGAAATGGCAAGAGAAGGTTGGGCACGGTGGCGCACACCCGTAATCCCAGCACTTTCGAGGCTGAGGTGGGAGGATTGCTTGAGGCCAGAGTTCCAGACTGTTCAGTCTCATAAGCAACTCAGAGAGCCTCCAAATTTGGGAAAAACCAACACAGCAAGACCTCATCTCCACAAAAAAAAAAAAAAAAAAAATTAGCCAGGCGTGGTGGCACCTGCCTGTAGTCCCAGCAACTTGGGAGGCTGAGGTGGCAGAATCGCTTGAGCTCAGGAGTTCGAGGCTACAGAGCTATGAGGGCACCACTGCACTCCAGCCAGCACAACACAGTAAGACCAGAGGAAGGGAGGAAGCGAGGAAGGGCAAGAGAAGCTGGCCAGCATCATGTCCCTCGGCGCCCTGCCTGGCAAACTCATACCATGGTCTCTGGTTAGGTGGCCCTTCCTCCAGGAAGCCTTCCTGGTTCTACCCTCTCCTGGCTCATGCCTGCACCCCAGTGCCTAGAACAGAGCTGGCTTTAGTGGCACCCACAGACGACTGTTGAATAAACAGATGAATAAGCCGACTGTCTCTTCCACTCTCAGCCATCTTCCTAGCCTACCAGGGCATCTAGCAGGAATGGCTTCCTTGGCGGGGGGTGACACCAAGGACCACCCTCCCACCACGCAGTCTGGGCCTGGGGGCAGGGCAGCAAAGCGATTCCAGCACTTTATTTTGAACTAAAGGAAAAAAACAAAACCCAGCTCATTTACAAAGCACTCCATCCCCTGACCTCTAACGCAGGACAGGAGGCAGAGGACAGCAGAGAGCTGCCCCTCCACGCCTGGCTGGGAGCCAGGAAAACTTGTCCGTTTTTGCTGTAGATAATATCGGTCTCTGGGGGACACAGGGCAGGGACCTGGCCTACCCCTCACAGGGAAACTGCCCACCCACGTGGAAAGTAGGGCCAAATGTCCCAGCTCAGAGCCAGCTTCCTGCGCCCAGGGAGGGGGGCCGGCCGCATAGAGAATGAGAGTGTTGCAACCAGAAACATCTCCATCTTTCAGGTCCTTGTCTGGGGGAGGGGGAGGGGGAGCAGGGAGCTGGTTCCATCAGGGCTGAACACCCTGTGCCCGGGACTCCTCTCTCTTCCAGCCGAAAAGATGAGACTAGTCCATCCGTTAACCTGCTGGGGATGGGGGTGCCCAGGCGGCTCCCTCCTCATTCCCAGGGAGTCTCCCAAGGAGGTGCTGGGGCCCAGGCCCCCAGGCCCTGCCCCAGGGGACAGCCACCTGCGGAGCCCCACAGCCATCAGCCAGGGCTCCTATAAGGGTCTGCCAGGAAGACCCGTCATGCCACTGGCTGCAGGTTAGGAGCTGGGGACCAGGTACAGCATCAGGAAAGACCTGGCACAGGCTGCCAAGGGCTCCGCTTGTGGCTGCTTGTGGAAGGGGAAAGTCGGCTCCCAGGAATCTCCCACTCCGAGTATAAGTAAGACACACACAACCCCTTCTCCCTGCCTTCACCCTTCTGCCCCCCCGACAGGACCCCACCTGAGCCCTGGGGTGCCCCTCGAAGACAAGCGAATATGGGAGTGACTGCTCCCCACCCAGAAGGTCCCCCAAGGCTGTGAAGTTAGGTAGAAGTGGGTGGGGAGGGCACCCTCCTCCAGGCTGAGAGAGACTCCAGGGAGGCTGTTCCAAGTGTCTGCAAGGTCCCCCTGCTCACAGCTAAGGCTCAGGCTCCCGGCCCTGGGACACAGGAACCTCTAAGCTGTGTGCAGAGCCGGGCACTGCAGTGCGTTTAAGGCCAAGATCCCAGGTTTTCTGGATTTGGGGCCAATGACAGCTTCCCCAGTTGGCCCAGAAATGCCGGGGGAGACGGAAAGCTGAAGAGTGTAGAGGGAAATTTGGGAATTTCAGGGAAACAGGGTGGACGAGAAAAACACAAGAGCACACGAGGCAGAGAGGAGTCTTGACTGCAGCCCCCACGGCCCTGCGCAGAAGCGGGGCGAGTGTGCGGCTCACTGTTTATATTCCATGCGAAGTCCAGGTCGCCCTCTGCCCCTGCATCTAAATTTCTGGGCATTGGCAACACTTCTAAAAACGAAAACAAACTCGAAGCTTCTAGAACGTCTGCTGGTCCCATCTAAATGGAGTCTCCGGTCTCTGTCCAGACCAAATTAAACAGCCTGGGCCCAGAAATACCCCACAGGCGCCTGGGGGTGTCTAGGGTCCAACTGGTAGGTCTGTTTGGCTGGAGAGATTACAAACCCTGAGGCTCTGGGACTGTGTTCCAGAGAGTTCCAGACTGTTCAGTCTCATAAGCAACTCAGAGAGCCTCCAAATTTGGGAAAAACCAAGAGGGCTTTAAAAAGAAAGCCACTGTTTGACCATTTTTCCTCAGTGGCTTTGTCAAGAGAAAGTTCTCTGGCTGGGTTTCCGGGATGAATTTTTAAAAAATGAATCTCCTGGTGTTCCAGCCTCTGGCAAGTCTCTCACCAGAGCCCCTGCTTGCCCAGCACCCCTCACCCCCAGCCCACCCCACCCCACCCCTCTACACACACCACACACCCTGCTGGGTCTACCCCGTCAGCCCACCGTTTGGGCCCACGGGGAGGGCCAGCGAAGACACGGGCCTCCCCTTGCGGGGAGAGAGCACCTGGGGCTGGACTGGCAGGAAGGTGGGACTCCGTCCTAGGTTTGGGGGCCAACACAGATCCCTTGAGCCTGGTCCCCAGGTGCTCCCCACTGGCCCCGTGCTCCTGGCTATACCCCAAGAAGAATCTTCGGAGCAGCAGGCCAGCCCCGTGCCCAGCACGGCGAGGGAGGGACGCTCGCTGGCAGGCAAAGGCAAGCGGACAGCAACAGAGACGCAGGGCTGAACCCCAGTGGCCAAGCCTTACCTCTGAATGTGACCTCCCCAAATCCCTGGGCACACAAGAAGTGGGAGGTGGCTCAAGTCTGTAGTCTCAGCTATTCGGGAGGCTGAGGAGGGAGGATCGCTGCAGCCCAGGAGTTCAAGGCTACGGTAAGCTATGATCGCACCACTGCACTCCCGGGCGACACAGCGAGACCTTCATCTCTTAGGGAAAAAAAATAAGAAAGAAATAGGAGGTGGAGAAAGTTAGAGGGAACCCCAGTTCTGCTCTCCTGGCAGGGTATCAGGGTACAGCACTTCCCTCTTGAGGGGCAGGCGAGGCCACAAGTCACCAGGCTGAGAAGTCCCTGGCTCCCACAGGACGAGCGCACCAGCGGCACGTTTGCATTTCCCCGGTGATGCCACACCAGAGCAGGTGCCCACTGTGCACCGGGCACTCTGCTGCTGACCCCTGGGGGGGTTGCTCCAGGCACCGAGTCCCCCACAGCTGCCAGTCCAGGCCCCCGGTGACATGGTGGTGCTCAGGGGACGGGCCTGCAAGGCAAGGCTTCGGCCACGTTCACCCTTGTCTTGACATCGGCCTAGATGGGACTGCTCCAGCTCCGAGCCCAGCTCTGCATCACGCTTGACTGGGCCCTTGCAAAGGCCTGTTGGACAAGGGCGTTCAGGCCAGCAGGCGCCCCTCCCTGACACGGACGCCCTGCCGTGACCGCCTTTCAGGACAAGGCTGGCCAGCAGAGCCGAGGGCAGGCTGCCAACCTCGACCCTGTCTTCACAGTCCAGGCACCCAGTCGCCGTCAGCATTGGCCCTGTGGACAGGCGTGTGGTCCACCCATCCGTGACACTATGGGGTGGGGGTGAGAGGTGGCAGGGGAGACCTCCCATCGAGAGGAACCTGCAGGATATCAGCCAGGCAGAGCGAGGGGCTCCCACGGCTTCGCCAGCAGCCTGGGCATCTGCCAAACCCAGAGGGACCTCCAGGCAGGCTCTGCGGCTCTCCGTGTCTGCAGTGCTTACCATAATTAGTGGTGACCACGCTGTCCCTCGTCCCACAGGGGGAACAGACAGGCCTGTGACCTTCCATCACCCGGATCCGCGTATTTAAGTGTCCTCTGCAATACACCCACTCTCCTATGAAGCCGGACCCGCGCTCTGTGCCACGAGCTGCATCTCACTGAATCCCCCCAACCACCCTTGCAGAGAGCCGTTTCTAACCCCACTTGACAGAGGAGGAAACTGAGGCCCAGAGGCTAAGAAGCTTACCCTAAGCCATGCAGCTTTCAAACAGTGGAGCGAGGCTGGCCTAAGCATCACACCACACAGCCTCTAAGCTGCCGTATCCGTCACTCTCTGATGCAAACTCTGCCCACCAGCCTCTCTCAAAACCTTCCTGGAGAGCCGCACCTCCCAGAAGGCATTTCCAGACTGAGGTCACCCAGAGGGGGTGTCCTGGTGCTCACCCCACCTGCCTCTCCACAGACATCCGGCCCCCGTAACCCTCAGCCCAGGTGCAAGGCGCCTGGGTGCCCTAAATGAACTTGCTCAAGGTCGGGACAGTGGGTCAGCCCAGTCCCAGGCTCTGGACACAAAGAGCACCAAGTCAGTGACACCAGTGGCTGTGGGACCCATGAGGGAGACCGGGCCCCTCTTAGCTGCAGAGCACAGCCCAGCACAGAAACCCCTGCTCCCCTGGGGTCCAGCGGTTCCCGCCAGGGAGCTGCTACTCACAGGAGGCCTTGAGTCTTGGCAGGAGTCATCACACAGGAGCCTCACTGGCATTAATTAGGGACAGGTCTGCACCCATCACCAGGCAACAGGCCTTTCCTCCAGGGAGGAGAGGGCCACCTGGATCCAGCCATCACCCGTGCCCACACCCCAGAGGTGTCGGGTACTCAGACAAGCAGGCATGTCCCCGTGGTCCTTCCACCCAGGAGCCCCTCCCAGAGCCTGCGCTGCCTCCAGGACACAGCTTGGAGGGTCTTCCTCGGGCAGCAGAAGAGCAGACGTCACACAGCTCTGGGATCAGAGCGCCTGGGTCTCGGGCCAGATTGTTTCAACAAACATCAAGGACTTTTGGATTCTTTCTCCGTGTGCAAATCTGGTTACAGCAAACACTGCTGAGGAAAGTAGGCCAACAGCTGGCACTTGGAACGGCTTTTGTTACACAAAGCCCTGAGTTGTAATCGTGTTTGCGATAACAGATTTGGCCCGCATTCACAAGAACGTGCCGCCCAGTGGCCGTGCCCCCACCAACCAGGAGCGAGATAGAGGAAGGGGTCACCGTCTCACCACCCTGACGGGGGAGTGGCAGATGCCCTGGTATTCTCGAGGCCCCTCTGTGCCGTGGAGAAGTGGGAAATGAGACTTTCTAAAAACTGCATCAGCAAAATACTAAATATTCTCCTTGCTCCTACATGGGGCATCTCTGCAGAGACCTGAAACCTTCCCTGAAGGCGGGGCAAAGGCAGGATGCAGGAAGCTTGTGTCCACGGAGGACAGTGGCACCCTCTCATCCCCTGGGGAGTGGGGGGAGCCCCTGAACCCAACAGACCCGGCCAAAATAGCAGACAGCATCCCTATGCAGCACCTCGGTAACGGAGTCTAGCAATCCACAAGGGGCTAGGGGTGGGGAAACCCTGGGGGAGGGAGAAGGGTGTTCCCCAGGGAGGTGGCAGATGCACCCGGGACGTGCAGCACTGGCAGAAGTTTAACTCCAAGCACCTCCTCCACACAACACACAACACACAACACACAACACACAACACACACACACACACACACATGGTGGCTTCCCGTCTCTGCCCCAAGAGGGGCACACTGCTCTGGCCTGGGCACCCACCCCTACCCCACCCCGAGCCACTTGCCCTCTGCCCTGCAAGACATGTACCCTACCCTGCGTACTGCCACTAGTTCAAACTCCCAGAAACACCTGGACCAGGGTTCGGCCCCATTACAGGATTCCAGGGCTGGATATCTGCTCATTTTGAAAATCCCCCCAGAGTCCCTGTGGCTCAGTACTGGCCCTGCTTTGGGAGTGGCCCCTGCAGTCTCCGCCCCTCAGCAACCAACATGTGCTTCCTGAAGGGTGCCACATCCGCTGGCCTCAGGAACGACTCGGCCACCGTTTGGCACTGCCAGGGAGCTGGCAGTTTCCTCCCTACCTTTCCACCTACCTTACAGAAACGGAGCCTCCGGGTGGGCTGCCCCCAGGAGAGAGGCCTGCGCTCCTCCAGCTCGGGACCGAGGCACTCCCTAGGGCATGCCTGGCCCTCCTCGTCTGGCCCATCTGGTCTTTCCAGCCGGCCCCTCCTATGCCCCAGCCCCCGCTCTGGCCAGCTCATGGGGCCTCCCCCGCTGCTGCTGGCTGCCCCTGGCGGGAGTGCTCTCCCCCTTCCTCCCGCAATCAAATCCTACTCTCCCTCAAGGTCCACCTCCCCCATACCGACTTCCCCCTCGGCCAGCGGTGACCTCTCCCTGCCCTGATTCAAAGGCTGCCAGCTTGCATCCCCCCCGTGGCCAGGCACACCCTCCTCCTCCTCTGACCGTCCCTTCCCACATCCACATCCATCTGTCCAAGGCCGTCCCTGTCCCACAGGCGCACCCTCCCCGTCCACCAACTCCACTCCAAGTCCCTGGGCTGCCTTTCCCTTCCCAGGTGGGCGGTGCAGACCCCTCGCTCGCACTCCCACTCGGCATGCCTGGGGGGCTCTAAGGCCGGATCCCCCAGGCAAATTGTTCGGGACACTGACACACACACTGAACCAGAGACTGAGGCCCGCTCTCCAAGACTGAGAACTCTTCCCCAGAGCCAAAGGGCTGCCAACTGCTGCACCAGGATGGTCTCAATGAGGCCATTGTCTTGGGCTAAATTAGAGGGTCAAGAAGCTGGCGTAGGAGGCCCCGCAGAGGCATCTCCAGATGGGGGCATGTGGAGGAGGATGGAGTTTCACACAGGGCTCCCCAGGCAGGGGCGCTAACAACCTCTACAGTGCAGGCGGCAACAGCTGTGAGGCCGACAGGACCCCCACACCTCAGCCTCCCCTCCCACCCAACAGTGCCTTCTCCCCTAGAAACCCCACCGCAGACCCAATGCTTTCAGCCAGGGAATGAGAACAGAGACCAAAACTCCTGCAGGCCAGGAGAGCGTCCCCAGAGTACAGGACATGAAGGGACAGCCTCTCCTCTCCTCTCTCTCTCCACCAGCACTTACAGGAAAGGGGTCAGCTAACCCGTGCCTAGGATCCTGAGCTAGGATCAGCTAACCCTTGCTACTCCAGCACCGAGGCAGAGGCACCAAGGCAGACGGAGAGCCCTGCAGGAGCGGTGGCGGGGAAGAGTTGCAAATGCAGACGGGGGAGCAGAACAAAGCAGGCCCAGGGAGACCCCGGTATGAGCCCAGACAACCGGGGGACAAGTCACCACAGCTCTCAGACCCAGATCTCCCTTGTTCTGGGCTGTGTGGATGGAAAGTGCTAGAGTCTGAAGAAGGGCTCCCACCACTGAGATGACCGAGTAGATGCCACCATGTCTCATGCTTTGCACAGCGGGTGCCAGCCACTGGCCACTGCATGAGACCCCCTCCTCCCCAGGCCAGTCCAGGCGCAGCTCAGAAGCACAGCGGCACTCTGCTTGGAGTCCAGCCAAGTCTTTGGTCCCGGGGAGGCTGCCCACCACTGCCCCACCCCCCACCTCCGCCGACGGGGCTGACCCCAGGTGGACTATGTGGACCGCTTAGCTTAGGACACCCAGCTGCCATTGCTGGTTCTGGCCACGGAGGGGGAGGACCTTAGCCCAGTCACCTCCCGGCTCCGCCGGCACCTGGACGTCTGTTACTCCTTTCAGCCCCGCCTCTCCCCCTCCCTGCCCACGGCTGCCTGGGAGCCCCTCCGAGGGGCGGGGGCTCCAGGTCCTGGCAGACGCAGGCCCGCCCCTCCGAAACCGTGGCCCAGCAGCGCCGGAGACTATTGTGCGAGCTTCCCTTCCGACTGCTGTATTTATTCCCCAGGACGCAGGACGCAGAGCCCCAGCGCCGGCAGTCACGAGGATGCACGAAAGCGCGCACACACAAGCCCAGGGACAAGGACGGGGATGCCAGACTCACGCTTGGAGGGACAAGCCCCCAAGTCTCTCCACATTTCGTGAACCCTGAAGGGGTAAGAGAGCCGAAATGCTCTCCCTGCCTGCGCGCAGGCCCCCTCTGCCCCCCACAACCCGGTTCTGGGAGGCAGATGAGGATGTGCCCGTGTCCGGATGGGGCCATGGGACACCCCACTCAGGACCCCGTCACGGCCTGGTCCGTGTCCACTCTGTGCACCCGGCCCGTGTGCTGCGCAACTTGGCGGCCCTGCCTGGCCGGGATTCGGTTCAGCCCCGTCCCCGAAACTGGCGTGGGGGAGGGGAAGGCTGTCCACCCCGGCAGAACCCGGCTGCCCAATCGCTCCGAGGCAGAAGTTACTCCCTATGTAGCCACCCGGCCCAAGGGGGACCGAGAGCCGCCGGGGAGGGGACTCCCGGAGTGAAACTGCGTGCCCCGATAGTTCCGAGGACGCTCCGCGAGCCCTCGAGGAGGTGGCTGTCGCTGGGCAAACACAAACAACAATAAAAGGAAGGAAACCGGGAGGCGGTGCGCAGGGCGAGCGCGGGGTCCCGTGAGGGTGCGCGGTCCCCGCAGGTCCCCCAAACGGGGTCCTCCGCGTAGGCGACGAGGGCGCGGGGCGGGGGGCGCCCTGTGCTCATGGCGGGAGGGCGCCTCCAGCGGGGGTCCCGCCTCCCCTCCGCGCACCCCCGTCCCGCGCCAGGCCCGCCAGGAGGGTTCCCCGCAGCGCGCCCGCGGCGGCCAGCCAGGAACCCACCTTCGAAGTCCGAGATGATCCCGTCCAGCTGCGCGTTGACCGCGGGGTCGGACATGGTGGCTGGCGGGAAGCGCCCCCGGCCGGGCCGGGCCCTGCGCGCTGGCTGGGGCGCCGCGCCCACGCTCCTGCAGTGCAGAGCTCGCCGCCGGAGCCCCTCGGCCCCCGGCTCGGCTGAATGAATGGGGGAGGAAGGCGGGCGCCCGCCCCTCCCCGCGCCCGCCGCCTCCGCCCGCCCCGGCCCCCCGCCCCGCCCCCGCCTCCCGGGTGGATCAGGTTCCCGCACCGCGGCCGGCCCTCCCGTCTCGCACTGGCTGCTGCGCCCGCCCGTCAAGGCCGGGCCTGGGGCGCTGGGGCCGGAGCGGCCGCCGAGAGACCCTCGAGTCCTGGGCAAAGGACCGCGCGCCCCCCTTCTCCCCGCCTGGCCCGCGCCCAGGGGACGGCGACGGACGCAGCCTCGCCCCTCCCCGCGGACGCCCTGCTGCGGCCAGATGTGGGCGGATGTAGAGGCTGGGCCGCGGCGCGGGGGCGGGCGCCGAAAGGGGAAAAGATTCCTCCCCTTCCCCTGGCGCACAATTCCTTCTGCCGGAGGTTTTATTTGGGCAGCTAAACAAAGTTTGTCTCCGCGCGCTCTGCGCCTGCGAGGATTAAGCGGCGGCGCGCGCGGCCCGGGCGGGATCCCGCCTGGGGACTAAAGAGGGGCGCTGGGAGGACACGCGAGCCACACGGTCCCGGGCCCATCCCACCCACCGAGGGCACCCTCCAGGGTCGCTGCTGCACCCTCTGGCGTGGGCACTAGAGCAGGCGCTAGCCCAGAGGACGGCGTGTGCCACCTCCCCCTCCTCCACAAGGGCCTTCTGGGAGGAGAAAGTAGACCTAGCAAAGAGGAAACGATTCAGAAGTCTGAAGGAAGGAACTAGGCGATGGGGAAAGGGAGCTGCCGAGGGACTTCTCCATCGAGGCCAGGGCCCGGACCTAAGGCCTGGCCGGTCCCTCAGGCCAGCAGTCTGCATTTCACTGGCCAAGCGGGACTAAACGCTATTGCTGACCAGGCAGGCAGGTCCCCAGGTACTGGGGATAAGACAATGGGTTAGACACAGACCCTGAGCAGCAACAGGCTCTTGTCCCCAGGAAGGGCCCTTCAGGTCTGGCACCTGCAACGGAGAGGGGTGTTTCTTCCACTCACCCTGGTGAGTGGGTACCCACTCCTGCCTACTCTCCAAACCACCCCGACCTCAGACCCAGGGCCTCTGCCAGAGTCTGCGAGAATTCACAGCAGAGGATGACACCCCTCGGCCGGTGCCAGCTCTGCAGTATGGGCCCCTGAGTGTGTGGCATGGGAGTGCTGGAGAGCTCAGCCTGGGTCCAGGCTGGGTCACTGCCCACTCTTGCTAGCCAGTCCCAGCTTTTAAATATCCCACATGTGCAGGGCTGCTGAGACCCGAGAGCCACCTGGGACATGTGGAGGCGCTCCTGGGGTTGTGGACGGGGTGGGGTCCCCTGCGGAGAACACACCAAGGTTTGGTGGGCTTTTTGGGTAGATGAAATTGAGTCCTTTTCTTTTTAAGAAAAGCAGGCATTCCCTCCCTCATGCTTTGGATATTTTTGAACTGTTTTCTTCCAAATGAGTTTGCGGACATGGGAACTGCAAAACCACAGACATTTCAGATGTGCGCACACCCTCGTCTGCCTGGGAGCCCAGGTTTCAGAAACAGAGTTGTCACTGCCATTAATAGCACCTCATGGCTTCCACACCAGCCCAGGGCATTTCTTGTCTGAAAACCTGGGCCCATCAGATCGTCCACCCCTGCTGGGCCACCTGTTCACCCTGCATTAGGGGACTTGGGGGTCCAGTCCCTAAGAAATCCAGCCCAACAACTCAGCACCCTGAGAAGACGCTGGGTCTCCGGGACAGCATCCAACCTGGGACACAGCATGATTCTCCCGTGTTTTTATAAAAAGCACCTGGTGAGTGCAGACACGCCCATGCGATTGTTTTCCCCCAGAGCTGGCCTGAAGTTCTTCCAGATTAGCTCAGGGTCGGTTTATTGTGCATTATTCGTCTCCATGCACAGTGGAGCCGAACATACTTACGCTTGTGTCCCTGGGGAGCCAGCCAGGGTGCACGCCTCACCAAAACGGGAACCCCAAGGACAATGGCTAGAGGGAGGCCAGAAAGCGCCCACCCACTCCATCCCGGCCTCCGCCCCCTGCATTTTCACCGCTGAGGCCCACGTTACCAGGCCTAGGAACCTGCAGGTAAGGAGGTTCCCAAGCTCCTTCGGGAAACCCAATCCGGAGCATGGCCACACTCCCAGTCAGGAAGTTCACCCTGGTATCTACCCAAACACTGTAATTGTACATTATGTATTTCCTTTTTTTTTTTTTTCCTGTCTATGGAAGAGATGGGAAACAGCTGGGCACCACCCTTCCAGTCATAATCGCCCTTTCCAAAGTTGAAGACGATGCAGTTGCTCCCTGACCGTCTCTCTTTCTCAGCCAAAGTCATCCTTCCCCAGCCCTTTAATAATCCCCCAGGCTGTCCTTTGATCACCGCTGAGGGCGGGATCCAGTCTGGGGCGCCAGGGTTTTAATGAGACCCGATTGCTATAGGGTGGTGAGGAGCCTCCCGGCCCCTCTCCTGGGGCTGGACAAATGGTCCTGGTAGAGGCTGGGCAGGTAAGTTGAGCAGGTGGCAGCAGAGAGGAAAATGAGTTTAACTTTGGCAAGAACAAAAGAACTGTAAGGCCTCCGCCTGCTGCAATGATGCATTCTCCCAAGGTCACAGGAGGAGGCAGGACCAACTGCCGGCCTGGCCTGCCCCACAGGAGCACTGGGAGACCTACGGTGGGTTGAATGGGGACCCCCAAAAAGATATTCCCACCCAGGACCTCAGAATGTGACCTGGTTCAGTAAGAGGGTCTCTGCAGATGTAAATAAGGTGAAGGATCTCAAGATAAGATCATCCAGGATTAGGGTGGGCTCTCAATCCAGGGATAGGTGTTCTCACAAGGGACAGAAGAGAAGGCACAGAGGCGCAGGGAAAGGCACGTGAAGACGGAGGCAGAGGTCGGAGTGATGCAGCCACAGGCCAGGGAGGCTGGGAGCCACAAGGAGCTGTAAGAGGCGGGAAGGATCTTCCCGGGAGCCTTCAGAGGCCGTGCGGCCCTGCTGACACCTTGCTGGCAGACTTCCAGCCTCCAGAACCATGGGAGAACACAGTTCCGTCGTCTGACGCCACCCAGTTTGCAGCGGTTTGTGACAGCAGCCCCAGGAAACCCACACAGACCTTAAGTTCCCATCTGAATCAGTCCTTAGGCCAAAGCTTCATACTGCAAAGACGTCTAAGAAGTCACAAAACCTGCTGTGGGCAGCTGGCGCTGTCCGGAGGGCCAGGCAGTGGGAATGGGAGGGGGCGGGCCTGGAGAGCAGCCCCACAGGTCCAGCTGAGTTGGAACGGAGCTTGCAGAGCATGGGAAAGAGGGAGGGAGGAAACCCGCGGGCGGAAACAGCCGCTTGGCAAGTGCATCAGTATCCGTGACCCAGTGTCCCAGGTGCAGCCCTCAGGGGATGCCGAACTGGCAAGGAAGCTACTCAGCAAATGGGGCCTGGGTAACGGAGAAAGGTCGGCGAAAACTTTGGACAGGACGCCCCAATATGTGACCAGATCTGTCTCCTCCAGACGAAGGCTTCTCCAAGGCAGGGGCCATACGGCCTCATCTCTGCACAGGCCCAGCACACGGTAGACCTCGCCGAGCTCCAGCACCTCGGATCAGTGGCTGGGCCTTCCACAGCCCCCGTCCTAGCAAACGGCACCACCATCCACCTGGTCGCCCGAGCCCAGTATTTAGGCATCACCCTGGAGTCCTGTCTTCCCCTCACCCCCACCTCCAAACCATAGTGAGCCTCCACCTCCAGATACCTGCAGGTCGGTCTGCATGGTCCTCGATGGTGCTGTCCCGCTAACGTTTAACAGCCAGCAGTCCGGAGTTTACAACGACTGCAACAGCACCCGAGTGGTAGTATTTGCCTATTCCCGTGGTGTAAATATTCCCGCCTTAGCGAGTTTCAAGTCACCAGTAGGACATTATTGAAGGTGAGGGTGGGAGGGACGGGCAGTAGCCACCAGTGCAGAGTTTCTACCCTACAGATACCACCTCGAGAAAATAACATCGAGAGCACAATCACTAAGTGAGGCAAAAAACCTAGGAAGTGATGAGTTTTGTGTATTTATTATCTCTGTTTTAAATATAATTACTTACAAGGAATTTATATAAGTTTAATATATAATTTAACTTTTCATTAATTTTTTCTAATAAAGCAATGTATTTTTATTGTGATAAAATACATATGAAATTTACCATTTAACCACACATAAGTTTACAGTTCAGTGACATCGAGCCAACATTCCCATCGTTGTACAACCATCTCCACCATCCATCTCCAAAACTTTTTTCGGCTTCCTGAACTGAAACTCTGTCTCCACTAAACAATAACTTCCCCCTTCTCTCTTCCCACCAGCTCCTGGAAACCGCCATTCTAATTCCCGTTTCTATGAATTTGTCTACTCTAGGGACCTCATCTAAATGGACTCATATGATATTTGTCCTTTTGAGAATGGCTTATTTCACTTAGCATGATGTCGTCAATGTTGTAGCAGGTGTCAGAGTTCCCTCCTTTTTAAAGACTGAATCATATTCCATTGTATGCACATACTGCCTTTTGTTCATCCATTCATCCCTCACTGGACACTGGGTTGTTTCCACCTTTGAGCTATTGTGAATAATGCTGCTATAAACATGGATGTGCAGGCTGGGCACCATGGCTCACGCCTGTAATCCTGGCGCTCTGGGAGGCCAAGGCGGGAGGGATCGCTAGAGGCCAGGAGTTCAAGACAAACCTGAGCAAGAGCGAGACCCCAACTCTACCAAAAATAGAAAAATTCTGGACATGGTGGTGTGCACCTATAGTCCCAGCTACTTGGGAGGCTGAGCCAGGAGGATCACTTGAGCCCAGGAGTTTGAGGTTGCAGTGAGCTGTGATGATGTCACTACACTCCCCCACTGGCTCCTGGCCACTCCAGTCTTAAACATCAGAGTGACTCTCCCAGCGTCCCCAGAAGACCCCTGGAGGCAGTTGCTTCTCACCACCAGGTGTGCAACAGGGACTCCTCAAATACCTGCTTGATCCTGTGCAATGACCAAGTGCGGTTCCCTTTTTTGCAGGATGCCAGAGTCACATGACTACTGACAGGGCATCAGCCCAAAGGGGCAGAGGAAGCCATCAGATTGCACACAGACTCTGCACGCCTGCCAGCCACCAGGCAGACCAGTCCCAGCCTCCACGCATCCAGGTCACCCCCCAGGACTTTGTGTTCCTCTCCGTCACCTGTAATGGGTGCGGCACCAGGCTGTGGACCACTGAGTCTCTCCCAGGCCGCCCGTGTTTGACTCCTCCCGTGCAGTCTGACCGTGACCAGTGTGAGGCTACAAAACCCCGTCACACCCACTGCCTGGCCGCTTAAAGGCAACCGTAAGGTTTCGCTTCAAAGGAGCACGTGACTAATCTGTTCCCAAACTTCCCAGTTATCACCCAGCCTGCTTCGTGCAGGAAATTTACAGCAAACCCTGACCACAGCCGCCTGGGCTCTTATCTCCGAGGCAGGGGACTTTTTAAACAAAGTATTAGTCTTTAAGTTCATGCTTTCCCAAGAAGGCTCCTGGCCTTCTGGCCTTCGGATGGGCGAATGCTCTACACCCCACCCCCACCCATCCCCTCCCCAGCGCTGGGCGAATCAGCCTGGAGTCCCCCCTCCCCCTGACTCTGCCCGCATGGCCAGGGGCGGCAGCACTGCCCAGACCTCCCCCTTCCAGTTTCACTTGTACATTTTACTGCAGTGAGAGACCCTAGGAGCGAGCGGGGCAGAAGCGGGGGCCGCTCACACAGAGGGCAGGACTGGGTGGAAACTGTGACCCTCCAAGATGACCCTCACCAGCAGAACCCTGGCGTGTGGGTCCCAAGCATTTGTTTGTTTGTTTGCATGTCCAGTGAGCTTTTGGTGGTACATTCAGATGCCTGGGATGCCGCCACCGGCTTTGGGGTGTTATAACCCCGACATGGTTGGGGAGGAAGTTGACTCTTCTCTTTACGGCTCGTGTTTTCTTCCTGATCATTCCCTGTCCAACCTCTGACCTACCTCCTCCACTGAACTCTTGGGGGGGCTCTGGGCAGTGGACTCAAAAGGAAAGCTCTGAGTGGGGAGTGCTTAGCACATAGCTAGGCAGTGGGCTAGATGCGTGATCTTGGTTCCACCCTATGGTGGGTACTTAAATGCACCATATACCTGATTACAGATGAAGACAGGCCCTGAGATTAGGCAAAGCACTCTTTATACCCACAGCTCTCTGTTCCTACTCCAGCCCCCAGACATGGCTTTGGAAGGGGATAACGTCCCCATCTCCCTAGCAACCACCTGAGGCTGGAGGTACAGGGGTCGGGGCGAGATGCAGCACCCCGTGCGCACCAGCCGACGGAGGAACCCGCCGACCCTCCCAGGGGCTCCGCAAAGTCACAGAGGGGCCAAGCAGGAGTGGCCAGCCTGAAACCCGCCCAGCCCTAAAGCAGCCAGTGATGAAGGCACAGCTCTCGCATCTCTGGCTGTGCCCGCCTGCAGGCTCCTCGCCCCCCGGGGCTGCAAGGACATTCGGCTGGACCACATGACTGCCAGGACGGCCAGGCTGTCCCAGGGGCTCTTGGTGTCCTGGCCTCCCTAGCATTTTTCTCAAACAGGCACCCTGCCCTGTGGGGTCTGAGGCTACAGGCAACTTGCCACTGGTGCAGTGTGGGGACACGGGCTGAGTCACCAGCTGCCCTAGTTCCACGTCAGCAGGAACAACAGGCAGTCAAGCAGAGAAGAAAGCACTTATTTTTAAAGTCACCACACTGACCAGGACGACGTCGTCCCCAGAGAGCTCCCCTCCCTGCCTGCCCTCTGTGGACTGGCCACGTGCTCTAGCAGTACCCCTGCCCAACCCCCAAGACCCAGCAGGTGGAAGGAAAGAGGACTGAGGTGGCAGTGGCAGCCAGGGAGCCCTCCCTCCCCCTTCCGCACCCGCGCTTCTGCTCATCCTTCCACCCGCCGCCCTGCTAGAACTGTCCTTCAATCCCTGCCCCCTAACTGCCCATCCACCCTGCTCTTGAACACTTCCAGCGACAGGGAGCTCAGTACCTGTCAGTGCCACTCACTCCATCTTTGGCCAGTTTGGATGGTTTAAAAGAGAGAGAGAATTAAAGTCAGCCTGACTGCAGCTTTTGCCCGTGGAAAAGGGTAGCCGCTCCACTCTCTCCCAGAACACACAGGTGGGAAGACGTGGAGGTGTGGACTGCTGGCCGCTCTTTCCCAGGCCTGGACTTTGGGGCATCAGCCCTCACTTTTGAGGAGATCGAGACCATCAGTGTCCGCAGCGGAGACTGGCCCCCAGTGAGGGCCGGGGACATCGTCCCTGCATCCCCGGCAAAGACGGAAACCCGCGAGGGAAAGATGGAGCTTGCTCTGGGCCCTGGAGAGGACTGGCTTCCCATCAAATGGTAGCTGTGAGGAGACGTTTCTGGAATCAGCCTGGGCATGGGAAGCTGCAGGCTGTTCCTGCAAGCGCGATGCGGAGGTGTGAGTCTCCCAGGCACACCTGGCTCTGCTCCCCACCCCAGCCAGTGCCCCGAGACCTCTGGATGCTCCAGAACTTTCTTCAGAGGGAAAATCCAGGGTCCGAGGGAGGGGGGACACCTGGGTGCCTCTGCCTATCTCCGCAGGCTTCAGTGACCTCCGCAGGGAAGCCAGAGGATTTCAGGGGTAGAATTGTGAGCTGGCAGGTCCCCAACCCTGTCCGCCTCCCCTGGCTTCCGCTGACTACCTCGGGCTGTGTGCCGGACGCCTCCACGGGAGGGCGGAGAAGCACAAAGAGCCGCTCGAGTCCTCCGCCCACTTGGAACTTAACAGCCAAGATGTGTGTGGGGCCCCCGTGGGCTGGGTGTTTCCACCCCGTTCCCAGCCCACCACCAGTTGAGAGGAGGTTCTGTGTCACCAGACGCACCCTGTGCCCCACAGCGACCCCAGGGGACAGGGTGGCAGCCGTACCACTCTCTGTACCTGAGACGCTGCCTCGTGTTCTTGGCCGATGCCTTGGGAACAGAATGCTCTGCGTGGGAGGCAGGCAGGAAGAGCGGGCGCTGGCTGGGCCCCCTCCAGACAATCTGGTCTTGCTTTCCCTGGATAATGAAATCTTCCCCACCCTGAGTGTTGCTGGAACCCAGCCGGCAGCCAGATCCACCTAAATGAGCCATTTGTCCCCCCAGTGGAGTGACCTCTGGGGACTTAATGGGTTTGCTATGAACACACCCGCCTTGTGCTCTGCTGTTCCCTCCCCCAGCATGAGTCACTGGCCTTGGTGACTTGCCCCAGCCAAGGGCCCTTGCCCGCGGTCTGCCAGCACCGGCCAGGCTCTGCCAGGGGAGGGACAAGCATGAACGGCAGAGGCCCAGAGCCCGCCTGCTGGCCCTGCATCTGGGGGCTCCTGAAGCAGAGCGGGGGCCCTAGGGCTGCTCCGTGGTGCTGGGGACCTACCTGCCTGGGGACAGACAGTCTTAAGGGAGACTCCTGCAGGCAGGGAGCCAAAAGGGTGAACTGGGAGGAAACGGGCCAGGGAGAACGTGAACAGGACAGGCCAAGGCCTCTGACAGCCAGTTGCCACCTTCCTACCTCTGGGGGGTGGGTCCCGGGACGACGCCAGGTCAGAGACAGTTCTGGGGAAGGAAGGCAGCTTGCTTGTTGGTTTTTGATTAATCATAAACACCCAGTGTCTTTGTTCCGCTTAGCTACAGGCTCTGGGGAGGGAGCACGCGGCAGGCTCCCGGCTGGGCCCTGCCCGGGTCTGGGTGCTCCTCACTGAGACTCCAGGCTGTTGTGGCATGAGGACCTTTCTAAAATGTACATGTGACCTGCTCGCAGCCCTCAGAGGCTTCGTATCACTGCTGAGCACAGAGTGAGAGCCTCACAAGGCCGGGGACGTCTACCCGCCGCTGGGCTCCTGCCAGCCACTTCCGCCTCCTCTCCCCACGCCTGTCCCTGCCCTCGGGTCGTGCCCAGCTGCTCCCACGTCCCTACATGCCACCAGGTGCCCAGCCTCTGTGCCTGCCTTGTCCTGCCCCCTCTGCCTGGCAGGCCCTTCCCGCCCTCCCAGCCTGGCTCAATCTCAGTCTATCAGGTCCCAGCTCAGATGCTGCTTCTTCTAGGAAGCCCTCCTGGGATGCCCATGGAGGAGTTCTCCTCTGAGCCCTCCCTCGGTTTTCCTGGTCCCTGAGGCGGCCTCTAACTCAGGGCTGACTGCCTGTGCGGCGTCCGGAAGAGTCTCCACAAGCTGTGATGAACGCGTTGAACGGAAAGCCCTTCAGAAGGAGGAAGGAGCCCCACGAGTACATGCGGCATCGCCTGCCCTCACCGCGAACGCACAGGTGTGTGCCCTCTGCAACCTCTCGGGAGGTGGGAGCCAAGCAGGTGGGAGCAGGAGGCAGGTGTCGCGGAGCAGAGACCCAGCAATGTGGGGACAAGCAATCGTGTTCTCCTGCTGCAGGGAACCCGGACGGGCAGATCCAGCCCGAGGAGGAAGGAAGCGCCAGCAACGCCACTCCCCTGCCCCGGCAGTCCTGCCAGCCAGACGGCCAACGTCCCAGCACAGCTGTTTTCCAGCAGAGAGACATTTCTCACCTTCAGGAACAGGGTGGGGACATTCCCAGACGGGGCCACATCTATACTGGTCACAGGGAGTCACCCGAAGTCTGGGTCTCTGTGGCCTGTCCCATCCATGCTGGGCCTGCCGTCTGGAGCACGCGTCTGGAGTTGCACAGCCCCCGGGGTGGGGCGAGGCAGAGACTCTGCCCGTGAGTGCAGGGCCCCACAGTCTGGGGCACGGACCTGCACGCAAGTCAAGGGACGCCTCCGATACAGGGGCATCATTTTCAAGGAGGTAAACGTGGACATCCGAGGCCAGTGCATCACCAGATGTCAGCACATCTGGACAGGCCCCTGGCCCACCCCCAACACCGGGGCGGAGGAAACGGACAGAGCCTACGTGGAGCATATAGACTCTGATCCAGCAGGGTGTGCAAGGCCCCGCAACTGGGAAGACTGACCACGTGGTTATGAATAATCTAGAATGTTTATCTAGGAAAAAACCCAGCTTTGTCCAATTGGGGACCTAAACTCACAGAACATGCGTCCCCTTCCTGCAGAACCACGTCACCTCCCCAATGCCCACACTCTCACCCCACTTGCCAGCCAAACTTCAGTTTTCCAGAACACAGTACGACGGCAACCTGTTCATCCTACAGGTCTTCCTGCCCCATCTATCGCAACATCTCAGTTCTGAGCAGGAGGAACAGACATTCAGAAAGGTCACCCCGAGGCAAAGCAAGATCTTCAAAAGGAAGACAAGCTCTGTTCAAGAGGCAGCACCTATTAAAACAGAAATTGGTATGCAAATCTTTCAGGAAGATTTTCATCAAGAAAGTGTGAAAGACAAACAAGGCTGAAACAGTGGCCACGAGTACATTTTTAACGATCGGCTCTGGTGGAGGGAAGAAGGAAGACCTGGTCTGTAATGTGTGCCAATTCCCGTGGCGTGAAGACTCCCACTGTGGCATGACATCGCTGAACACACAGTTGGGAAGAGAGAGGCGCACGCCACCGTCTGAGATGCTCAGGGCTACCTGCTCTTGCCTGGGAAGGGGCAAATGTCTAGAATGCCCTTGCTGTGTAGAACGGCTATGGCGGTAGGGTTCCACTGGCAGGCCAACGCAATCCACTGCCCACTGGTGTGACACGGGGCAGGTATCTGAGGCTGCCTCTCAGGAAGAAAGACAGCCATCGTGACTGACTGGCAACGTCCACCCCAGCCCCGGGATGGAGGATCAGCAGCACGTTAGCCAAGCGTTTGCCATTCCTGACCTGAAGACATTTTTCTTGCCCCTTAAGCACAATACAATGTCACCTCCGTGGTGAGCCCTTCCACTCTCTCTTTCTGCCTGGGTAACCCTGCTACAGGCAGGAGTCTGGCACAATAAATGCAAAAATGAACAGTCTAATTCAACCAAGGTTTGTTTTGTTGGTTTGTTTTAGTGTCTGAAACTGAAAAATTATGGTCTGAGCTTGATAGAGGCCAAACAGGAACATAAGGCAGAGTGAACAACAATGAAACACGTGCCCCGAGGAGGCGGGACTGCTCAGCGAGGTTGTGTGTCGAGATGGCTCTTGGGAAGGGACCATCACAGCCCGACGTGCACTGGACGGAGCAGGAAGGAAGCTGCCCCAGGACAGCGGCAGGTGCTAAGGTCGGGGCTCTGCGTCAGAGTCCTGGGTGCCGACCCCTTGTGGCCGTTGCCGGGCAGTGGGGCCACTTCGCTGAGATCCCATTGACTATCCTGTGCATGGGGAACACCACCTAGACGGAAAGGACTCGTAATAATATGGACAGCAGCCGGGTAAGTGGCAACCCGTAACACACAGTCCGACCTCCTCCTTCCGCAGGTAGGAAAACTGGACCAAGTGAGGCAAAGCGGTTTGCTGAGGGTCGCACAGCCGCTAATGACGGAGCCAGGATCAGAACCCAGGGTCCCAGCTCCTCCTGCCACGCTCCTGCTTCATGAGAAGTCCCGGATGAATGCGAGGAGCGAGTAGCCGGTGAGGAATTTTAAAAACGAGACTGAAATACCTGACGATTCCAGAAGTAATCAGAAGTGACCACAAATTACTTTGAAATGCATCGAAAAATAAAAATAAGATGGAGTCACGGACGGAGGGGCAGGCAGATGGAGAGAGAGGAGACGAAGGGAGGGCAGCGTGGTGTCAATGGCAGGGTCCAGCTGACAGAGCCACGGGAGTTCCCCGTGAATGCTTTCAGCTTGGCTGTATGTGACATTTCCACAACAGAATGTACAGAGGAGAAAGGTAATAGGGAGCCATAGTGGCCATTGGAGCAGGGGTGGACCCCAACGGAGATGTGTCAGAATTATAGCTCTGCCAGTGTGGATGCATCTTCTTTTTATTCTTCTCAAGACCACAAGGACATGTATTCAGCACATGTGTCTTAAAGGCTCAGAGGCCACCTGCTTCCCCATCCCACCCCTCCTCTCCCCACCTGGGCCTGGAAGATTCCACAGCTGGTGTGAGCCAGCTCCCTGTCCTTCTGGGCTCAGTGCTCAGCACATGAGAGATGATGAGTGACTGTCAGCACCCCCAGCAGCCCAGCCCGGCCCCCCAGCCGATGCTTCTGCACGTCTGGCCAACAGCTTCTGTAGCTCGGCTCTAGTGACCTCACCAGTGGCTTGAGTCATAAACAGCCCACAGCGAACGTCTCAATAGCTTCCTCTACCACGGCGCCTTCCCCTCTGCACCAGCATTCTGTCCTGACTGCCACCGAGTGACGCCTGAGCACCCCACAACCACTGGGGCTGTGACTCCTGACGCTGCCAGCGCCTACTGGGCAGGGTGCCCGCCCTTTCTGGGCCTGAGTCCCGAGAGAGAACCAGCAGGGAGGGGGCAATGGAGAGGGGCACTTGGAGCATCAGGCTGCAGTGCTCACCGCAGGAGAACGGGGCGGGGAGGAGGAGGAGCAGCCCCTCCCCTGAGGGTGGAGATGTCCAGTGCCCTTCTGAGGATTCTGTGTCCATCACCTCGCCTGGTTCTCACAGACACCCTCGGAAGCAGCTACGTCCCGGCCCCCATTTCTCCGCGAGAGAGCAGAGGTGCAGAGAGGAGAGCTGCCCGAGGTCCCCAGGCAGCAAATGGAGTTGCTGGGACTCAAATCAGACAATGGCTGTGCACCCCCCACAGCTGTCCTCAGCCACCACGGTAAACGACAAAGGTCCTGCAGCAGCAGGAGCCGTGCCTGGAGTCCCCACCAGGCCTCCAGAGGCAGGGAGATGGGACCTCGGCCACTCCAGATGCCCCGTGCTGCTCAGGAGCGTGGGTCAGGGCGGCATGTGCGGTGAGGGTGGGCAGGTCTGCAGACGGGAGGGGCAAACCGCCAACACGCAGCACTGCCTCTCCCAGACGCGCCCTGCCCGAGTCTGGGCTTCCTCACCCAAAACAGGGGGCCTGGCCTCCTGGCGTTTACGGTCTGCTCTAGGGACACCCCCTCCAGCCCGGAGGAAATGGCGCCACTGCCTTATTGCAACTGTCGGATGCCGGTTTTCCTCTGAGCATGGAAACTCAGAACCTCGCCGCAGGAGGATGAGCCGGGAGCGCTTCTAACCCTCCACAGGGGTCCGCTCAGGTCTGACTTGAGTCCTTCACCATGGAAGGCCTTTCGGATGCAGCGGGCGCCGTGGGTTGAGGGTCTCCACCCACCGGGGAAGGAGGAGCACCGGATGCACATTTGGCCCACGAGCCTCGTTCGGGGCCTTGGCACAGCCACATGACACCAGTGAACAGCCACAGCAGCAGGGCACGCAGCAAGTGTTGGCCAACGTTCCGGAGCGGAATGTTGGCAGCCCCCACGGCTGGCGGTGGGGGGATTGGGGGGAGCATTTGCACAGATCCTATATGCACAGCCCTTCGCACACATGTGGCCGACAGTCACCCACACGTCCTCGCCGGGTAGTCTGGCACGCGGCCCACCAGCAACAGGGCGCTGGTAATCCCCGCCGCCACGTGGTGACACCGGCCAGGGCCGGATGGAGAAAGTCACCATTTTCAAGGTCACATGCCCCAAAGGGAGACTCTGGGCCATGAAATAGAGATGACAGGAGGATCAGCCAAAGCCATCAGCTCTCGGCAACGCGGGTCAAAGGGAGAGCACGGACCATTCATTCCACGCTTTTATTGAGCAGCTAGTGAGTTAAGCTGCACTGACCGTCTGAACAATGCGCTCGCGGAAAACCATGTTGATCCTTTCCTGGGCCCAATGCGATGGGAAGAACCCGGGCTTTTGGAGCCACACAGAGCTGGATGGAAATCCTGGCTCAGCCAATTACGGCTGGTGGAGCCCGAGCAAGTGACTCAACATCTCTGAGACCCAGGTTTCTTGTAAAATAGCAGCGCCCACACGCGCCGCGCCACGTCTGAGCGAGAGGACTGAAGCACCCAGCACCCACCACTGGGCCTGGGCCAACATCCTCACAGTCGGTGTGCAAACGCAGACAGCACCCTCGCACAGCAGAGATGCAGCCACGCCCGTAGCGAGGGGCAGGGACGTGGCATGAGGCCACAGGCCCCCTCAGCTGCTTCTCCCAAAGCTTCCTGGGAGGAGAAATGATCCGCTCAAGTGGCATTTCCTTCCCTGACAGCTGCTGGGAGCCTCAGCCCACAGGGGAGCCTGCCCACCCCCGCAGCCAGCCGCGTGGGGGCGGAAGGGGCGCGAGGGAGCGGGCTTAAAGCCGACCTTCGGGGAACGAGGAGTGGTTCAGCCCTCCCCAGGCTGGAAAGGAGGCTCCAGGCCCGACAGGGGCATTTGGGGGAATTCAGTTCCTGGGAGCTGGGCCAGCCCAGAGGGATGAGGCCGCTAGAAACTTCTTTGGTGCCCACGGCAAAACTGGGCTAAGGTGAGACCCAGCCCCTGGCAGACCTGTTTCAGATCGGAGGGGAAACAGCAGGCGCCCAGCGAGTGAATGAGTGTGTGAAACAGACAGACAGACCGACCTTGGGCTGGTCTTCCCCTCTAGGCCTCAGTTTCCTGGCCTACGAAAGGGAGGTAACACTGGCTACTTTGTAGGGTTGTCATGAAATGAAAATGCGCTGACACTTGTAAAGTGCTGAGAGCAGTGCCTGGCACAAAACAGGAGCTATGTGATTGCTAGATAAGTAGAAAAGAGACACAGGCTTAAGACGGAGCCCGGCACAGAGTAAGCGTCAGTCAGGAACCGTCTCTCCGGAGCAAGACGCTCCCATCAAGAGCGGGAGGGGCGGCTGACACCGGCGCTTTGTTCTTGGGGCCTTGGGGGTCTCTCAGAGGGGTCTTTCGGCCTAGAGGGACGAGTCTCACGGCTTAGAGCTGCCACAAGTCCCTGTGTTCATGTGCGTGTGTACACGTGCATGCAACATACGTGCGTGTGTTCTCATGTACCATGACTCTCTGCACATGCTTATCCAGAACCTGCCTGGGGTGAGGTTCTGTTTCCATAGGAACCAGGTGCAGCAAGCTCCCTGTCCCCGTGGGCAGCCAAAAAAGGAGAGCGCCCACTCTCGTGCCCCCCGTAACGGCGAGGCAGCGTGTGTGGGGCCCTCAGGGACCTCAGAGGACCCTTCTATGTATCACTGAACAATGTCCACATGGTCCCTGCTTGAATACTCCTAGGCATGGGGGACTCACTACTTTGTGAAATAGCCTGTTCCATTGTCAAAAAGTGAAAATTGTGAGGAAAAACCCTTTTATGTGACGAGTCCAACTCCACTTTCTCCTTCCTTCTGAGTACCTGATACTAGCTTTGCATTTTGGAGGAACTCAGAATAAATGCTCCCCTTCTACGTGACGACCCTCCAGCTACTTGGAGACAGTGACTGTAGCTCCCGCCCTGCCTGCAGCCGTCCCCTGCCATCCCCTTCCAGGGTCCCTTCCCTGACGGGCCCTCACTCACCCATCCACACCCTCCATCGGGACCGGCCCTGGAGAGGCCCCTCTGTGGGCGGGACCTGTTGTGGGTAGAACTGCATCCCCCAAAGACATGCTCAAGCCCTGACCCCCTGTACCTGTGAATAGGACCTTCTTTGGAAACAGAGTCTTCAAAGATGGGATCAAGGTAAGGTGAGATCACACTGGATGAGGATGGGCCCCAAATCTAATCACTGGTGTCTTTACAAGAGAAAGGAGAGGGCAGTTTGGACGCGACACACAGAGGAGATGCGGAGGGGTGGGGGTGGAGGGGGAGGCAGAGATTGGAGAGATGCAGCCACGAGCCGGGGAACCCTGAGGACTGCTGGCGACCAGCAGAGCCAGCAAAGAGGCCTGGGACAGGTACCTTGGAAGCCTCTGGAAGGAACAAACCCTGCTGCCAACACCTTGTCTTGGACTTCTGGGCCCCAGAACTGTGAGAGAATAAATTTCTGGTGTTTTGAGCCTGTTGCGACAGCCCCAGGACACTAACACAGGGCCTCGGCGAGGGTGGCCAGTGGCACGGGCTCCACCCCTGCTGCAGCCACAGTCTGTGTCCCTTATTCTGCCTCAGATGGCCCAAGGTCACACGGATGTCCACCGGCTCTGGTCAGCAAGTATCAGCGGATGTTCCCACGTCCCACAGTCCGAGCAGCCTGGCCACTGACCAAGCACCTGCCCTGCTGGGCCCACTCGGCCCTGCTGCCTCTCTGCTGCCCACTCTCGCAGCCCAGCTCCCTTCCCTGGGCCAACTCCGGCTCTGGGGTGGGCCCGGGGACCTGCACTTCATTTAACAGGATTCCCAAGAGACTTAATCCCCTGCGCGGCCCCCTCGTGGAGGGCCGCCGAGCTGTGGAGCCTTCTCTGCCCCTGACCTCGGCCCCCGACCGCTGGGGAAGGGCCTCCAAGGGCCGGCTCCGAGGCCAGCCTTCCCACTGACCGCAGCTCACATGGGACAGGGCGTGGCCGCTCCTGACCTCGGGAGGTACCCGAGGCCACAGACGTGTCTCCCAAGCCCTCCAGAGCCTGGGACGAGAGTCGGCATGGCAGCCCCTCCACTGCTGCAGGCAAAAGCTGCTCTGCTGAGCATGAACTGTCCCCACCCCCACGCCCACTCGCTGTTCCCTTGAATGAACAGCAACAAAAACATGGTTTTGTGCCAAAGGTGGGGCCTACAGTTTCCCAGAGCCCAGTTTCCTGCCAGGCCTAGGTACAATCCACAGGAGTGTTCACCCCTGACTCTCGGGTGCGTGTGTGTGCGTGCTCGTGCATGGGCGCATGCGTGGCCCTCCACAAGCAGCCTGGGGAAGGGTGGAGAGGCTCGGGGAAATTCTTTCTAGCGGTCAGGAAGACAGAAAAATGGAAAACGAGAGGTGGGCGCAGGTGTGTGCACTTGTGCGCACACACAAGCACACGTACCACCCAAGAGGAAAGCCCTTTCCTCTCACTCC
>RJWJ010010855.1:0-45844 GCA_004363605.1 Indri indri | reverse complement strand
ACTTTGGGAGGCCAAGGCAGGAGGATTGCTTTAGGCCAAAAGTTCAAGAGCAGCATGGGCAACATAGTGAGACCCCATCTTTACAAAAAATAATAAAAAAAAATCTAGCCAGGTGTGGTGGTGCATGCCCGTAGTCCCAGCTAGTTGGGAGGCTGATTCAGGAGGATCACCTGAGCCCAGGAGTTCGAGGTTACAGTGAGCTATGATCATGCTACTGCACTCCAGTCTGGGTGACAGAGCAAGAAAAAAAGTCTTTTTATCTTTAGAAATTACCCAGTCTCAGGTATTCCTTTACAGTGACACAAATGGGCTAAGACAAGTAGAAACTTCAGAAAGGCCACAGCTTTATAGGACTAATCTAGTCCTACAAAAAAGGCTATTCTTGTCCTACCTTAAAAACAAGTCTTGAAAGAATCAAGCTCCTTTGCAAGTAAATTAACTGCCTATAGGATCAAAACTTAACATTCTATTTAAAGAGATGATAAAATCCAGTCAATGAGGTATCTATGATATACAGTGTATAATAAAAAATTATTAGACATGTAAGAAGTAGGAAAATATGACCCAAAACCAGAATAGCAATCATTCAGTTAGAACAGACCCAGAAATGACACAGATGGTGAAATTAGTAGGCCATGTATTTAAAAGATCTATTATAAAAATGTTCAAGGGTTTAGAGAAAGAAAAGAAGATAATGAAGGGAAAATAAAAAATCTCAATGGGGAAACAGAAACTATAAAAAAGGACATACTAGAGATAAAAATACAATATCAAAAAGTTAAAATTCACCAAACGAGCTCATTAGCAGACTAGCTACTGCAGAAAAAACTATCAGTAAACCTGAAGATAGAGCAATTTGGAAATTACACAAACTGAAGCATAGAAAGAAAAACCAGCTAAAAATAATATGGAGTCTCAGAAATTTATGTTACAATTTCAAGCAGATCCAAGAAGCTTAACAAAGCCTAAACAAGATAAACAAAAAGAAGACCATACTGGGGCATATCAGTTAGGGTTCAATCAGGTAAGCAGAACTCATGTAAGTCATATACCAGGGATTTGTGCTGAGGATTAGACCTCAGGCAATAGTGGAAGCTACTTATGCAGTCCGTACAAGGCTGCTGCCTCTGTACCAGCATTAGGTGTGAAGTCAACAAGGAAATATAGACACGAAGTGGACGAGATCAAGAGTGAAGCTTCAGGGAGCTTGTGGGGAAAAACTGAAATCTATGAGGGAAAAGTAGAACCTGCTAGAACAAATAGGAATATGTGTTTGTCTCACTCCCTCCAATCTTGATGTGAATGGATTGCATGCAAAGCTGGCACCCTTCCCCATGAAGCTATGCATGACCTGACCTTACATTCAAGAGATCTAAAAGAGTGTTTCTGGTTAGAAAAACTGCAAACCCATCTGTTCCTCCCTGACATCAACTACGTGAACCCAGCAGATGAGTAACAGCATGCATGAGCTACAACAGTGCTTGGCCCCGTGCCTACCTTCAGAGCATGAAAACCAGCTATTATTTCTTCCATCTTCCCAATCTCATTTCTGTTGTGACCAATCATAAGCTGGATTGATACAATACAAGAATTTCTGAGAAACATTCCAGTTTAGCTAAATTGACACAGAACAGTGACAACAGTCCACCCCTTTGTGACTTGGCACCCCCATATACACCTTTTAACCATGCTTAACTTCTAAATAAAGGCAATAATAAAATTATCTTTCTGCATAGTAGGATATAAGTATATGATATACAACTAAAAAGTCAAAAGGGGATACAAAATCTCTTCATTTAACTTTAGTTAATGCTCATTTTTCTTCTAGCTCCTTTGATATGCTATAACTTAAACACTGAAATATAAGCTTAGTTACTATTAACACATCGTATGTCATATGTTAGGGAAATACAGGGAGAAAAAATGATAGTTGGTTAATAACATTAAAATAGTTATATAAAAATAAGGAAGATATTGTCAAATATTACAGTGTTCATTTCTGCAACTGGTCACACTATTTCAGTTAGTATTTGTTACTTCATTCCTCAACTAACCACTCATATTCCCTTTGTCTTCAGTAAGCACTTTGCCTGGTCATAATTCTTTGCCTAAGGAGATAAACCAAATCTTTTTATCCCTAAAGTGAGATAAATCATAGCAGTTTTGCCTTTTTTTTTTTTTTTCACTTTTATCGCAGGGCATGGAAGAACTAAGATGTATCCCAAGATATTTTGTGAATTACAGACACACTCCTCCTTACCCCAGTAGTACAGTAGAAACCTAATTTCCTCTTGATGGTCAGAATCAACCACTCCAGTCAGCATAAAACCCCCCTTTTCTGCCCATTAATTTACCACCATGAAAATCCTAAGTAGCCAGATGACAGTGTCAAATTCTCATTTAATAGAACCATCACTATGTCCCCTGGAGGAAGCATTCTTCTCTTGAGAACTAGGACCTCTAGACAAGAAGAGCCCAAGCTTGCAGAGAGGAGAAGCAATAATTTTGTTAAGGATATATTAGGGTAAACAAGGAGATAAGCCCCTCACTGTCATTTCCATTTCTTGATTCCCAGGTCTGCGTAACGAGAGAAAAATCACCATAAATTGGACACTAATTTTGAGTATATGCCCTGTTTTCGATGATATTATTCCAGCCCCGCAAAGTGTTGCCATGCATCTGGCACCATAATTTAGTCTTCAAAAGGCCATTCTATCAGACCAGCTGCTTCAGGGTGATGGAGAACATCATAGTACAAGTGGATTCCATTGCACAGAGCCATTGCTGCCATTTGTTAACTGTAGATTGAGTTCCTCTGCTAGAAGTGATGCTGTGTAGAATACCATATTGGTGAATACAGCATTTTGTAAATCCACAGAAGGTGATTTTGATGGAAGCGTGGTAGGCAGGAAAGGCAAATGCATATCTGGAGTAAGTTTCCATTCCAGTGAGAGCAAAATATCCCCCCTCTATAAAGGAAATAACTAATATAATCTACTTGCTACCAGGTAGCTGGCTCATTCTCCTGGGAATGATGTCATATTGGGGCTCAGCGTTAATCTCTGATAGCACATTGGGCACCCAGCCGTGGCAGTTGTCAGATCGGCCTTGATGAGCCAAAGTAGACATTGCTTAGCCCATGCATAACTCCTTCCCTGCTGCCCTTGGCCACTTTGTTTATGAGCCATTGGAAAAACAGGTGGATCATCAAGTCTACTTCTTCTGCTAAAGTGGCTCTTTGGTGAGCATAGATGTGGGACACAAATATCTTCATAGATCTATGCCCAAGGTCTATTCGCGTCCATCTTCCCAGTGTTCACTATCACCAACTTGCCAATCATGTTCCTTTTAATTAATGATAACCCAGCTAAACCATTACCCCCAGCCCATGAACCAATGGATATCTGACCATCTCTTTTTCCAGATAAAACTCTCCCCAAGGATTAGAATAGGCAAAAAATGTCTCTTTTTTCTGATTCTATTCATCATTCTACAAAAAGTTTTATTCAGTGCTGTTAAACCAGAAAAAAAGAAAGAAAAGCCATAAATATTGGAAAGGAAAAAATATCCTATCTTTACTCAAAGATAACATGATTGTTTATGTAGAAAAACATAAATAAGCTAAAAAAAAGCTACTGGAGCTCACAAGTGATTTTAGCAATGCCAGAGATATAAGGTTAATATTAAAATATCAGTTGTATTTCTATATACTAGCAAAAAACAATTGGAAAATAAAATAAAAATGCATTATTTAAAATAGCGTCAAATGACATAAAATATTTAGGAATAAAATGTGTGTAAGATCTGCAAACTGAAATTGCAAAACATTGCTGGGAGAAATTAAAGATCTAAATAAATAGAAATATGTACCATGTACATAGATTAGAAGACTCAATATTTTTAAGATGTGAATTCTTTCTGAATTGGTCTGTAGATTTAAAGTATTCCCAAACATAATCTCAGGGGGTTTTTGATAGAAATTGGAAAGACGATTCTAAAATTTATACGACAAGACCAACTACCCAGGATAGCCAATCTTGGAATAAAAGAATACTTTGGGTTACTTATACCACTTGATTTAAAACTTACTATAATCAAGATAGCATGGTATCGCATAAAGGCAGACTAATAGATTGACGAAAGCAAATAGTGAGTCCAGAATCAGACACACATTTACACAGTCATTTGGGTTTTTTTTAACCAAGGCATCAACATAATTTAATAGTAGGAAAAGTCTTTTTAACAAAACATTTTGTGAACAATGACTGCCTATAGGAAAAAAATGCACCTCAAACCATATCCTACACTGTTCATAAAATTAATTTGAGGTAGATCATCCTAAATATATAAGGTAAAATTCTAAAAGTTCTTGCAGAAAACATAGAGGATTATTTTTGCAACCCTGTGAGAGACAACCCAACTAGGCCCTGACCTGCAGGCTTCTGTGTTGGTCTTTGCATTGCCCAGTTTTAGCAAAATCCTGCCAAATTTGTTTAGCCATAATCTCCCACCCTTGATATCTGATTGTCCTCCATATTTGATCAAGTTCCTCATCTCCCGCCGTTCACCTGCATCTTATCACCATTCAGCAGGTGATATCTAATCACCTGGGCTGCCTATACCAAGAATCCTGTTAAGTCCATTTCACCAGAATCTCCTCTTATCCTTGAAGTTTCCTCTCAGTAATTGCCCATTCACTGACCCCTACCTTGCTCCTTGGCTGTAAGTGCCCACTTGTCCTTGCTGTATTTTGGAATTGAGCCCAGTTCTATACTAAGGTCTCTTTTCTCCTATTGCAATAGTTCCTGAATAAAATCTATTTTTACCCCTTTATCTACTTCCCAGCTCTGGTTTCTGTGATACTACTCATCAATAAAAAGAACTAACTACTGATATATGCAACAATATGAATAAACCTTAAAAAATTATCCTGAGTAAAAGAAGCCAGATACAAAAAAGTACATACTGTGTGATTCTGTTAATCTATGGTGAAAGATTTCAGAATGGTGGTTATCTCTGGGCAAAGTGTGTGGAGATTGAGTAGGAAGGGCTTAAGAGAACATTCTGGAGTTACATGCTGTATCTCTATAGGGGTGTGAGTTTCATGGGCATATACAATTGTCAAAATTCATCACACTGAATAGGCACTTCAGTTAATCCTTGTCATTTTACTGTTTGTAATTGTACTTCTGTGGGATGTCATCACATAATAGGTGCTAGAATGTTTGCTTAATTTGAAATCAAATTATTTAATTATATCGATATGCACTTTTTTTTTTTTTAACTTGTGAACTGCCTTCAGCAGCTGTTTCCTGTCTTTATAAATCAGATTTTCCTGTCCAGGCCCTGCTGAACAGTTACCATTCTCATGCCCTTGAGCATTTGTTTCAGCACCTCTTACAGCTATCACCGAGCTCTTCTGACTGGTGATGCATTCCAAAGCAAGAAAAGTTACTTTTCTTTTCCATTCTTAGTAAAGTCAAATGGTCCATAGGATGCCTATGCACAATTACTGCTCAAGTTCACCTGCATGCTAAATTAAACTGTCTCCTACCAGGTTAAATTCCTAACTTAGCAAAATAGGTCATCATTTGCAAAAAGATAAGCAAACCTGGAGGAATTATCTAGCATTCATTCTCATCATTTGGGTAGCTTTATGTATAATAAGATTCCTCTTGCAGTGGTTGTATATTTGAGTCCTTGAGTCCTAGAAGCAGACTCAAAGTTTGGCCTCATGTGCTGCTTCAGAAGGCAACAGTCAATATCCACTGGTCTGTGAGGGGCTGTCCATGCTGTCAAACCTCAGAATCTCTAATATTGCCCACAGGTGCCTATAATGTGAGCTGAAGGACTTTGCTGTTCTTATTCAGCCAGTGAATGAGGTCAACCATGATACTAGGGCAACAAATACAGATTGTGATGCTTCAAGAACGATGGTGAAAGAAATAAATAAAACACAAACATTCTTTAAAACAACAAAACAAGCAAAAAAGAAGATAATGAACTAAAAAGAAAGTTAAAGAATTAAAATAAAAAGATGGTGAAAACACACACACACACAAGCATCATGGAGCCACCAAAATGTCCACTCAATGTCTTTTATTGCAAATGACTGAATAGTAGTACTGAATTTTTCTCAAAAACACATGAGAAATAACTTCTTATTAGCCACCTGAGAAATAATTTAAGCCTGTAGAACATACCTCCATGTTTTAACTTCTTTCATTCAGAAAATTCTCTCAATTGACACAGATCTTTCTGCAAAGAATCAAGTTCATTAGTAATCTAGTGAATACAAATATGTGTAAATTATAGCTTTATGTCCTCTTATAGCCTTAATTTTTGGTGGCTACAGTATGAGTTTTCAAAAATTCCTGATTTCATTTAAATTTGTTTGGAATATTTGTATATTTTGTAGCTCATGGTTACAGTAATTGGGGACTACTCTTACAGAATGCCTCCTGACCAAACTTTTTCAGAGCCAGATATTTTCTATTTAAAAATAAATAGGTTGAATTTACTAGGTGGGAAGTTTCCATTAGGAAGTAGAATGAATCATTTTCCAAAGGTCCTTGGATTTTTTTTCACTTTCTGAAGTACAAATGACCCTGAAGTATGGTCTCCTTTCTGTTTTACTCTGTCTGTCACTCCTACAACTTAACCCAGTAGTATTGCATTCATTTAATAGCTCTACTAAGCTATAGATACTCATACTTTTCTCCTTCCATTTGTTTGCTAATCTAACAGTCATTGAGTGCTTCCTAGCGTAGATACTAGGGAAAGAGCTGTGATGGAGGCAGATGTACTCCTGCATCCCAGTGGAGTTTAGAGCCTTTGTCACACAACTAATTATACAAATTATTACTTAATTGCAAATATGACAAATGTCATGAAGAAAAGGCAAAGGTATGCATGAGAATGCATCATAGTACAAATTATTCTGGTTGGAAGATAGAAATGTCATTTAATCAAGGTCTCTTATCAGGAATTAGTTTGATTTTTTCAGGTACACTATTTCCAGACATTGTCATATTTTATTCACATTGACTCTGGTCCATACTGCTGGTGTCGAACAAGTTCTATATTGATTTGATACTTTAGTCCAATATGGAAATGTTCTCATTTTTATTGTTTGGATTATAAATGTTTACAATTTGATTTCAAATTTCATCTATCAGTTTTAAGCCTTTTTATGTACAAAATTGATACTTATTTTGTGAATAGAAAAAAAGTCCATAGTTAAAATACATAATTATTAAATGTTAATAATTCTTGAAATTAATTCATGTGATCACATTAAAATTGTGCTTATTCATTCTTTGAGGAGAAAAGAGAGAAAAAATTGTTCTTTATTGGATAAGATGCTAGAGATTGATATAAAGCTCTGAATTTTATAACAATCAAATAATTTACATGTTTCTTTATCAAATGAATCCTTATTCTTGCGAGTTTTGTTTGATATCTCTTAGCTACAATGCAAATTATACTACAAATGCAATTGTTACTTAATTTGCTTGATTTTATTGGCCTAACCATATAATTATATTGCTTAACTATACAACTATACAGTTAATATTGTTTAACTATAATAATTTAATGAGTAAATATCAGAAAGTAAGATTTCATTTTATAAAGTACCTAAAATCATGAATATTTTTCTTTATTTTCAATTTCCTAGCAATTTCCACAGGTCTATATATGACAATGAACTGTCTTGCTGTAGCTTGTCTCGAAGTTAAAAACTATCACAAAACTTAAATGTCATTGCTGAGATCTGCCTAGATTAGTAGTTTTAGGTGGCTTTTAGTGAGATTGCAGCAGTCATATTCATTTTAAAGTGGAATTTTACAGAGAAAAACCTGTAACATAAAGTAATCAAAGTTTTCAAATACCCTAATAAAAAAACATATTTTTGAAAACTCAAGGTTGCATTATCTTTAGTTTACATTGTCCAAATCAAAAATAACTAGCTAGACTTTTTCAAGAAAATAAATTGGCCATTGCCAATAGTCTGCTTGGGCTACCAAAACAAAATACTATTGACTGGGTGACTTAAACAATAGAAACCTATTTTCTCATAGTTCACTGGCAGTCCAAGATCAAGGCACCGGCAAGGCTGGTTTGCGGGGTGCGGGGTGTGGAGAGTGTGCAAGTGTGCAAGTACAAGTGCCATTTGAAATCTCTTCCTTTAAGGGCACTAATCCTGTTGGATCAGGGCCTCACCCTTATGACCTCATTTAACCTTAATTACTTCCCTAAAGGCCCCATCTCCAAATATAATCACATTGGGAATTAGGGCCTCAACATATAAATTTTGGGGGGACACAAACATTCAGTTCATGACAGTCATGAAAATGTCAGTGTGGTTTAACTCCAAAATCATAATGCATTGCCTTACTCAATAAGAATGAATGAATTTCTGATTCTTAAAGCTTGAGTTCTCATCAGCAAACCAGGCCATTGTACCAAAGAGAAATAATTACACATTCAAGATGTTTTCCAAATATAATACAAATTGAATATCATGTTAACCTATTGACAGAAGCATATCTTATTAACAGCACTTACAAAAAGTTATTTTAGTGCCTTTCATACAATACCCAATATGCTAGGGACTGTTATTAAAGGAGGTATAATGACATGGTAGCAATAAGCCATGTTGTCATGGACATACTTCACTAGTTTGACAGGAAGAGCAAAAAAAAAAAAAAAAAAAAAAAATTTGTATAAAAAATTTAGCACTGCCAAAATGAAGTAGTGATTTGAAGCAATTTTATAGATACATCAAAAGAAAACTTGTTAAATTAAGAAAAACAGGTTTTAGCATGAATTAACTTCAGAATTATTTCAGCTTATACTTCAGCTACCAAGTACAGGCATAGCTATGATAGGATAGCATACTGAGGAAGCACAGTCCTCAAAAAGTGAGCACTCAGATGTCCAAATACAGAAAACAAAAAGAAGCCTGAAAAATACTGCCCTTGGAGAAATTAGAACTACAAAGAGTTGCTTTCCAAAGTTAAAATTTCTGTGGTAGAACAAGCACCTCATTCCCATGAAAATGATAACTTCTTAGAATGGATACCAAAAAATAGCAACTGGGTACAGCTGGATTGCTGCCTGGTTTTTAGTGCAAGAATCCTGACATTTTTCAAACAAGAGGCCAGTTATCACTAAGTTGCAGAGAGAAAGAACTCCTCAGTTTCGGTAGCCTCCTTACTCATTTGTGTATGTGCACATTCTATGCATAGCTCTATTCTATAACTGAGAGCTTCACACAGAGTCATAACTTGCCTGGGAAAGAGAGAACAAGAAGAGATAAAAGAGAAGCCAAGGAGAACCTTGCCTGCCAAGCAGAACATCAGTCAAGGCAGCATTCAGTAGGACTTAATGGTGTACCCTGGCACAGGACCAAATTAGCTAGGTGAATAATTTAGCCATTAAAGAGACCCGAGTCATGAGAGTAAAGTGGTCAAAGTCGAGTTTAAAAAGGAGACATTTTTTCACCAATGAAATATTTTCTAATAAGTAAAGAGTATTAAGAATCCTTTTAAACTGATGCCAATTACAAGGAGTTTTGACGACCTGGATTGCCAGTCTGATAAAACTTCTGTAACAGAGCTAGTGTATGATTTTTTTGGTTTGTTTTTTAAACCGAGCTTTGGTTAGGTAGATCTGGGGGAATGAGAGCTGTAGGAAAATCATTGGTAATTTGATCCAGCATTCAAATAGCAGCTCTTGAAATAAAGAATAAATTTCTAAACTGTAATTATTGGCAAAATTATAAGTTATAAAAATGTTATTATGTATTTAGAAGCATCTCATCTTTCCAGAGAAAAGAGTCAGAAAAATAAAAGAATCCAAAAAAGTATTGTCTTAAAAAATTCTCTGGTACATGCCATTTAACATAATTTATTTAAGATTTTCTGATAGGTAGCCTGAACACAGGAGTGCTGCCGAGTTCGTAAGACGCTCAATAGGAGAGATGAAACTCATAAAGCAAGGCAGACATATTGCAACTACCTAGACCATGCCTGTCACATAATAGTTTCCCTATAAAGATTTGTTGATGCATCAAATGCTTGGCTTAAAGGCCATGATAGTACAGCATCAATTTTTTATGAGATGCTTTCTAAATATCTTGTATTTATCTTCTAAATGTAACTTTGCTATATATAAGACTGACTCCTTCTTTTATTGTTTTATAACTAACAGATACACACTGAGTTATTAGCTTAGCTTTGCTTTTCTTTCTATATTTTCTCTTAAATCTTTATGAGGGATGGCTTGGGAACTATATGTTTTACATCCAAGTTTGCCTACAAGCCCATCCTATGTTAAAAGAGTGTGGAGAAAGAGCAATAGAAAACTTTATACAGTATGCCTTCAGCTCAGAGCCAGAACCTGTGTTCAGAACTTTGCTGGGGATGAGAGAAAGATCAAAGCTGTGAAGGGAAAAGTGAAATAGGTAAGAAATCTACAGATCTGTATGAAGAAAGCTGCAGGACTTTGGGCTCTGGAGACAGATAGACTTGGGTAAGGTTGCTGGCTCTACCACTTAACCTAAATGAGCTCAGTTTCTTTATTTGCGAAGTGGAGCTGATGGTGAGTATGAAGATTCTAGAAGGTTCTAGAATATAGCAGGGACTCAAAAAATACTATTATTATCCCGAGGAACTTTTGGTTCAGTAAAAACATAATGATAAATATCATCCAAGAAATAAAGAGAATTCTGGGTAGATGATAGTCTAAACACCATTCCCAATGACAATGCAGGAGCAAATCACATTGGAGCCAAGGAAAGCTAGGAACTATTGAGCTCTTGGGCTTTAAGGAGGTAGTGGGAGCTGTTCTCTCACAGGTCTAAGAAGCTTGCCAAACTCTCTGCTATCCTCAGTATCCTCTGGCTGAGGCACAGATACCTGGATGGCTTGCCATACCTGTGACATTAGCATCCACCAACTCTGATTCTCACCATGGTTGAGTGAGTCCCACTGCCATGTTCAGGCACCTAAACTTCAGACCCTTCAGGACATGGTGATTTATACTTTGGGGCACTTCTTCCCACTGGAAGAGTATGGGAGTAGGGAGAATGGAGTATAACAGGAAGAGAAGCCTACTCTCCCAGCCCCACGATTTCTGGTTTTCTCCATCCCTGCACCCCGCCCCATTTACTCTCCAGGTCTCATGAGTTTGGCCAAGAAACTCATGAAAAATTCTCATTGCTGAAGGCTTGAGTCTCTCCTATGTCTGCCAGTCCTCCTCTTTCTTCCCAGAGTTGGAACATTTTCCATCGCCATCTAAATGATTACTTTAAACGTGGAAATTAGGCTCCTTACACACCTGGCAGATTTAGGAAGGACCCTTACTATGGGTGGTTCTGGTCTCACATTCCTAAAGCCCCTTTTCCACCTCCAGCAGGCACGAGTAATGTTTCTGAATTCCATAATTCAGAATATCTGAACTTTTAGTTTAAAACTGGTTGGTGGTGGAGCTGGCATTCATGCAGGCAGCCTGCTCTGGAATACACATCTTTATTCCTATGCTAGACCACTTCTCGCTAACTAGAGTGGATGTGGGGGTTGGGGAAATGGAATTGGAAATGTAGGTTAAAGTTAGATTGAACAGAGTCTTCAAAGCTAAACCAAGAAATTAGAGTCTTACTATGTAGGCAGTGGGAAATCAGAGAGATAAAACAATTAAAGTGGTTTTTGAGGAAAATTAATCTTTTAATTTTTTAATTAATCCTGGTAGAATGCAGGATTGAATAGAAGAAGAAAGATATTAAGAGACTAAGAGAATGTCTAGAAGGGTATTACACTGATCTAGGTCTAACAGGATGGGGACTCAGCCTGGGAGGTAATATTAGGAACTAAAAGGAAGTGATGGGTCTTAGCCAGTAAACATCGGCATGACCTGGTGGCTGATTGGAGTGCAGAGTAAAAGGGATGACCCTGGTTTTAAGAGTTAATAATGAGGAGAACTAGTTACACACAGACACACACACACAACACACATACAACTAAGGAGTTGTAGTTAATACATTAGTTAATCTGAACCAATATATTTATTCCTCAATTTAAATTTCCTCTCTTTGGTTATCTTTAGCCTAAATATTGCTGTTTAAATCCCTCTTAACTATTTACGCTTTAGACCGAATGATCCTGATAGTATTATTTTCCGCATTCCTCCATTTCCCAAATACATATTCCTATATGCACTTACTAATAGGCAGAGTTAGTATCCTTGTACCCTCTACTATGCCTCTGTAAGTAAAAGCAAATAAAGGGGTACTGGAGGTAAAAATGAGAATCACAACCATCCTTTACTGAACTCTTATTCTGTACCTGCCTCTGTGCTGAGCTCCTTATGCGTATGATCTAGTTAATGCCCACGACAACCCTATGAGTTAGTTAGGTGCTATTATTATCTTCGTTTTACACAGGGGGAGGCTGAGGCTTGCAGGAGTATAGGAACTTGCTGAAGGCAGAAAAGCCTCAAGGGGATCAGAATGTGTCACACCAAAATATGTCTCTTTGGCATAATAATTAGTTTGAGTTGAAGGCAACTGGGAAAAAGCAGAGGAAGAGCTCTCTGTCCTTCCCCTGTCTGCCTAAAAGTGGGATATAAATTCTTTTGGGGAAGGGGTTCCCTCCTCTCTCATGTCAGAAAGAGAATAACCCTTACCACTGAAGACAGAGACAGCACCTGGATGAGTCGATACAAACAAAAACCTTCTAAATAACCCTCATCTACCATTTAGTTTCCCACAATTTGCCACTCCTCCGACCCAAACCCCTTTTACTTTGCCGAATCACTTCTCCACAATTTATCACTCTTTGTTAAAATGGTATATAAGCCCTCCAAGTCTAACTGCCTCTTTGTTTTTCTTATTTCTTTTTCTATAAAGCCCCTGTAAATGTACAAATATTAATATCAAGTAAATTTTGTATGCCTTTCTTCTGTGAATTTGTCTTTTGTTAGTTTAACTCATAGGCCCTGATTACAGAATATAAGAGGGTATAGGAAAAGTTTTTCCTTCCCTACACGCCACAAGTGGCAAGACCAGTATTATATCCCCTGTCTCCTCCAGAGCACAAACTTTTAACCATTATTTATAAGGCCATGATAATAAACTCTAAATTCATTTTTAAAAAACTAGATGGGAAGAGAGACAAAAAAAAGTCTGACATTCTCTCTCATATAATGGCTTATTAATTGCTGCAATTTTCTTGTCAACTAAGAATGCTACTTTGGTTTTATTTATTTGGTATGTGATCCAAAGACTGTTACCACACATGAATACACTAAAACATGATGTAACATATTTCCTGTGAAAGTAAATTTGGTATTATTTAGAAAAACTTGAAGCCCATTCAATAATTTATTTTTTTTAGCCCAGTTATAAACATAAAGTAGTTTCAAGATATAAACTCCTGCATAGAACGTCAGTGTGTCATACTCCATAAAGAGATTATATGAAACAGTTATTATTTTATGCCCAATTAAAGAGCAAAGAAGTTTAAAAAGAGCTATGTCAATCAGAAGTAGTACCTGGAGGTCATTAATTGAAAGACACTATCTCAAAAAGATGGCGATTGATATGCTTGCTTCAGGTGAATGATTTTCACATTATAATTAATCAACTCTTCATTTGAAAACCCCACACAAGGGAATTATTCAAAGAGTAGGTGTCATATTTAATTTCTTCTAAAATGCCTTTCCCAGTTTCAAACACATTTTTCAAATCTAGCATTCAGGGTTGCTAGTACTTTGGAATGACAGCAAACAATCCGCTGATGAGAATCTTAAGTGGCACTTACTCAGCGGAGTAATTGGAAGCTGCAGCGGTTATACAAATAAATATCCCTTAGAGGGAAGAATGAGAGATTTGCCCTGAAGCTGCAGCTGTGAAAAGCTGGTGCTGGTGAGTGGAGCAGCAGAGACTAGAAGACGAGAATGGGAATTAAGGCAGAAATAACTAACAAAAACGACTGTGCAGAGCTGTAATGGTGTTCAGAGTAGATATTCAAGTGTGTATGTGTGTAGCAAATACAAACCTCAACTCACAAAATAAAGAAAAGACGAACTATATTGTAATTTTTAAAATAAAGTACCTTTTAATTTCTATTATAGGCTCCCAATCCACCAAGACAGACTCATGGTCAGAGGCCTGGGCAAAAAGAACATTCCAGATGCCCATGTCTAGACATCCTGCATGGGTGGCAGTAGGCTTATTGCTAACTTGACACTCACTGGGCCATTGGTGTTTTACTTACAATGTCTTTAATGGTTTTGGACTTTTTCTAAGGCTCATACTTTGTTATTTGTTATCATTCTCTTATAAGTGATTTTTGAACAAGCAAAAGCACGTTAAAGGAAAAGTTGATTTGATACATTTGCAAGGCAGAGTCTACGGATTTCTTTTTGCATTCTTTTTTGCTCATTTAGTGGAACAAACAGTGCAACTTTTATCCCTTCTGTTTTTATAGCAGTGGCTGTAAAAGTAATTAACAGCTAAAGAGACTCTAGCACATCCCACAGAAGGCCATTCTGCGTTCAGCACCAGCTCTGGACCCACGGCTACCACTTCTGCTCACTCAGACCTCCAGGCAGCATTCTGGTGAAGGCTGAAGGACTCTCCCAAACTTGGAATCTCCTCAACACCCTGATTCATTTTGTCCACTGACACCCATAAAGAAAACTTGTGTCAACAGGTGTTTTCGTACTATTTCCAATAATGACTTTAGTACACATATAAGATTTTTTTTTAATCTCTGGAAATTGACAATGATGAACTTAGACTTCTTATGTGTAATTAGTAAAGAAGTGAGAGTAGTCGTGAATTTTATAAAAGGTTAAGCATTTCCCACTGATTTTTTTTCTCTCCCTTTTTAATCTCTACTTTCTCCTTTTTGTCTCTCTACCTTCCTTCAAAATACAATTGTGCAAAAAAAATCCCCACAGTTAAATAATTTCAAGAATAATAAGGAGGCCTTCCATTCAGGTATAATAAGGTTAAATAATTTCAGGTATAATAAGGAAGTGTGCCATCTGCATAGTCAAGTGGGCCTAATGTAGGAATGAGAACAGACAAAGGCTTCCAGACCGGGCCTGCCTTGTACTACATGTGACCTCAAGTAAATTGCTTGACCCTTTGGATTCTTGGTTTTCTGATCTATAAAATAAGGATAACAATACCTGCCTGATCTACTTCACAGTGTCCTTGAGTGATAACGAACATATACGCACTTGTAAGCTGCAACATTCTGTATGAAATTAAGGAATGACGGTCTTGTCGATTATGATAGGACAAGACTCTTAAGAAACAGTGGGATGAGAGAGAAATCAGTACAGGATTTCTTTGTTCCATATTATTGACTCATCTAACATTGAGGCAACAACTTTATCCTGCATATCCTGGTGGACTGGGAAAACACACATCTGCCAAATATGGAGGGGAAGATGAACTTTCTGAACTTTCAGCCCATGTCTGCCCTGGAGTTGAGCCAGGCTGCATCTTCAGGAGAGGTTACTTATCCAAATACAGGCTCACTTCATTCTGCCTGAGTGTTGCTGCTGCTCCTGCAAAATGCTCAGGAAAGTGGTGTTAGGTTGTTAGAGTTGTTGCCCCACCCTTGGGAGAATGCCCAGGGGATGTGGATGGTCCCCAGGCAGCCACAGGAAGCTGGACCAGAAAGTGCAGAGTCACTGTGTGCCCAAGTGCCAGCAGGCAGATTTTTCTCCACCACATACATTTTCAGTGGGTTGTCCTGCAAATGTTCAATATTTAACATTTGGGAAAGCTGGGAAGATGTTTTTTTAGCCTTTTATTCACCATTGTCAGAAGATAACATTTATCCCATAGGTACTGGATAAAAATGGTAAAATTTACGACTGCACTACAGACCCAGGGCCTAAAATTATTACGCACTATAGACCATGGCCAAGTAAAAACATTAAGAGTCGAAAATAGCATCCAAGGTATTACTGAAGATTCATTTTAGGTTTAATTTTTTCCCCCTCTCTTACCCAAGACTTGAGTATGGGAAGAATTACAGTATTCTGTAAAATCTGTAAAAACTATATCTGCTAAACTGATTAATAGTATTAACATCACAAAAAAATGTCTTAGGTTTGGTAACGCCTCTAAAATAGCAGTAATCAAACTTCTTTGTCTCAGGAACCCTTTAAATTCATAAATTATTTAGGACCCCAAAGGGCTTTTGTTTATGTGGATTATATCTCTATATATTTATTGTATTAAAATTTAAATCTGGGAAGTTTTAAAAATACTTATTTATTAACTCATCTTATACTTACTGACAAAAAGAAGCCCATTACCTGTTATCATCAGAGCAATGATATCACCATATGGTCATGTAGCTACTGCAAAACTCCACTGTATACTCATGAGGGAATGAGAATGAGGAAGGCAAATAACTCCTTAGTATTTGCTTTTTAAGAACCTGTTTGAGAATGTTTGCTTTAAAATATTGTGATGTCCATAAAAATTATCAAATCAAAATAAGGAACCACAATTTATTATACTAGGATTCTTAAAATTAGTTTTCATTGATCTGAAAACATATATTTGCATTGTAGAGCTTGTGGGTAATGAGTTTGAATCCCCATCCTGCCACATAGCGGTTGAATGGCCTTGGGCAAGCTATTTAAGCTTCCTGGTCCTTGGCGTAGTCACCTGTAAAGTAAAGACAATATTAATATACCTACCCCTTGGGGTGGTTGAGATGAACAAATTACTTAATACATAATATTAGTCAGGGTTCCCCAGAGAAACAGCACCAATAAGAGCTATTAATATATATGTACACACACACACGCACACACATACGCACACGATGAATTTTAAGGAATTGGCTCACGTTATAGAGGCTGGCAAGTCCAAAATCTGCAGGCTGGACCAGAAGGCTGGAGACCCAGGGAAGAATCAATGTTGCAGTTTAAGTCTATAGGCCATCTGCTGGCTGAATTCTCTCTTGCTCCAGAGAAGATTAATGTTTTGTTCTATTAAGGTCTTCAGCTGATTGGATAATTATGGAAGGCAATCTGTTTTACTCAAAGTCTACCAATTTAAATGTTAATCTCATACAAAAACACTGTCACAGGAACAACCAGAATAATGTTGGATCACATATGGGCACCATGACTCAGCCAAGTTGACACATAATATTAACCATATAAAACACTTTGCATGGTGTCTGGCATATACAAACTCTCAACAAATGTTATGTATTGTTAGCATTGCTTTGAGTGTATTGTTTGTTTTTAGATATTGTTGCATGATAAATCAAGTAATACAAAAAGCACATTTTTATTTTTGTAAAGAAAAAACCCATACAACCCAAATGAGAATGTATATGTACACATATATACATACACACACACGTATATAAGTAATAAAGGTTAACTTGGTTTCCCATACTTAAAAATACTTCATATTTTTTGTCACTATATAAGAAGATTCAGACAAATCAATGGAAGAAAATATGTAACCCAGAAACAGATCTTAATGTACATAATGATATATGATAAAAATTGGTATCTCAATGTGGAAGGTAAGTCAATTATTTCATACACAGTGTTTTAAAAGTTATCAAATTGTTTTTAAAAATTACTTTATATAATCACTTTAACCACAAAATAAATTCCAGTTAGATTTGAGTGAAATACTAAAAAAAACACCAAAAAATGCAAAAGGTAATCTATAGATTCATCTATAGATAAATATTTAGCTTATCTTTAGGTAGGATTTCTTAGCTTAGAAACCATTGGAGATATTACAAAATATCTATATATTTATTACGTTAAAATTACCAATGCTACAGATAATTCATTGAGAAAGAGTACTCGCACAAATCTAACATACAGTGATTATTATATTCAAAATATGAAAAGCTTGTATAAATTGATAAGAGCAATCTAAGACCCCACTGGAAAAAATGACAATGGCATCATATTCATCTGTCAGCTTCTTTTGAGTCACAAGGATAAAAAATGTTCAGAGTCCTTACAGTAATGGAAATTTATGTAGGATTCTTGGGAATGAGGAGTTAGAGGGGAAATAATCCCTTAACTACAGTCATCTGGGATCCCACTGTCACCTGAACTGGGATAAGGTGTTGGCTTCGAGGACAATTATGAGAATTGTCCTGTTTAGAAACAAAATCTCTTTGTTTACCTTTCATTTGTACTTCATAAAAACTGAACTTAACTAGATTGTTTGGTAACATTAGATGGGTTGAAAAAGTTGATTTATGGCATACATTTTGAGTAGATTTGTAACACCAACAAACGAAAAGTAGATGTTTTCTAGACTTTCTATTGTTTTAACTGATACACAATGGCTCGTTTAAAACATTTCAGCCCTAATCTTCCCTCCTTCTCCTTTTTGTGAGATTTTATGGTCTTGCCAACTATAGTTTTTTCAGATGTGGGGGTGGAAAAAGTACAATACCTTTCCTCTCCATCATAAGGGTCCCGGCCAACACTCCTGTAACAAAAGACAGGTTAATAAGAGCGTAACAAATTTCCTTAATCAAAGTTTTATGTGACACAGGAGCCTTCAGAAATGAGGACCCAATGACTCAGGGAAAACTGTCTATTCATATGCTTACATTCAAAGAAGAATGGACAGCTGTGTAGAAATGTGATTGGATCCAAGAGTATTACCTGATGGTAATAGACTCAGGGAGAAACCCAGCAAAGCCTGTCTGTGCAGATTCTTCTTAGCATCTCTGTGTGCACTCCTGCCTCCCGGCCATAGGGCAGGACCTGTTCTGGAATGAGGGTCTTATGACCTACTTCCAGACAATGTAGGTCAGAGAACTTCTTCATGGCCAGCTCCTGAAAAGAAAGGTGGGGGAAATTTAAAGTAATATTTCTAGTTTCTGTGACCCACCTTGGGGGAGAGGAATTTTGGTTTCTAAGGCCTGCCTTGGGGGAGAAAGGAGAGCAGGAGGAAGAAGGCAGAGATCAGAGAGATTTTGCTTCTGAGGCCCTTCCAATGACCTTCAGTGCAAAGTACTCAGCATGCCAAAGCGCCATGCACTGGTAGCTTTCTGAGCCCCGACACAGAATTGTGACCCGACGACTGGTGAGGACTCACTGCCTGTGCCCATGCCTCTCCCAAGTGCACCACATGCCCGTGTCTCCACATCACATGTATGAACAATTGCCTTAAACGATTAATCAGTATTTTCTGAAAGGTGTCCAAAAAGGGAGTTTCCCCTTTGAATTCCTGATGCTTCCTTTCCCCTACCATTTCTACAAGAGGCGTGGTGCATGTCAACCCTTTCCCTGATTGTCCCAAGCCAGAATAAAAGGTCTGTCTTGCCGCAGCTTAGGCTGCTGGGCAAAAGAGCCAACCCCTGATCCTGACTGTCACATCAGAGCCTTCTGCGTGGTCCAGTGGAGAAAATACTCTGCGGGGAGTCAGGAAATTGGAGATCTACTCCTTGTCCAATACTGAGGACAGGTGGCAGAACCAGCCCTGCTGGACTGCAAGTGGAGCTTTTATGTCTTCAGTTTTCAGTGCTCCTTAAAAAAGCACGGGCTTTGTATTCATGCATCTTTTGGTATGAATCTCTACCACTTGCGAGCTTCAACGATTAAATTTACCTCTCTGAACATCAATGTTCTCCTTTATAAAATGGAGAAACTACCTACATCGTGCCACTTAGGATTAAATGGAATAATATATGTCGCATTGTATTGTATACGTATAGCAAGTGTTTGGTATATAATAATCTCAATAAATGAACTCTCCCTGCCCGGAGCTTATCTCTCCATCTTGTTTCCTAACAAACCCACTTTAATTAAATTCCAGAGAGAAAAAGATCATATCAACTTGTGTATTTTTGGCTAACAAGGCATAATAAATGTTCCCTCCTAAGCATATTGGTGTTTTAATTAGAAATTATACTATAATGGTCGTACTTAAGGCAGGGAGGAGAAGCCGATAGGGATTGAGTCTGGTGGGGCTGGAGAAACTATGCAGAATACTTGACTTTACAGCAGTTTTTATTTAAGGCTTCTGAAACTTAAATTATCAATATTTTGAAACAGGTGGGCTCTCAAGATCATTGTCAGTCACACCTCAGTGTGGTTTAGCTTTTCAGATCCCTTTTCGGAAGGAAAATTTTAATGTGTGTGAGTCGAGGGGAGGAGGATGCAGTTCATGTAACCTGGATATTAAAGAGTGAAGAGAGAAAGAAAAGATACAGAATATGGAATAAAACCTTCATGTAATTTGCAACCAGGATTATAAGGATAAAATGAAATTACTGGTATAAATAAGTGCTTTTGCATGAAATGGTTAAAAGTATTAATGTATGGTATTTTCATTTCTAATTCTTTATTTTAAATTTCTGTACTCAAAAGCATGTTTCCAATACCCTTGATCATCATTATGATCCCACACTTACTGTAAATTCCCATAGAAACTCACACTTCTTCTTCCTGTTGAACTATTGCCGTACAAACCATAGTGTTTTCCTAAGATGTCACTGTTTAAAGTTCCATTGCCGTATTTGTGGTAAACTCTATTGTGTGCGGTAATACATGATAACGACAATGCACAGTGCCTAAAAGCTCTACTGACTAGAAATTCTGTGGTCAGTAAAAGGAAATTATATGACATTAGTTGCCAATATGCTGTTGAGGGAAAAGTCTTCACATTTCTCCAGCCCACTCTGTGTCCCCGTCACTTGCCACTAATGGTGGGTTTTTCAAATAGGTTGGGGTAAGTGGACCCTGGAGTACTATTCTCTGTTCCCCAAAACCGTACACAACCCTTCCACTTGGTAATTTCAACTCAGTGGTGGGCAAGTTTTGGTGTATTTAACTCCCACGCAACTTTCCTCTGTCGATTCTATCAGAAACTATGTATGTCCTATCAATCTGGCCACTTTCATTATTTCTTTATTTACGTAAAACATTTTTTAAAAGAATCGTTTGACCAAAGATACAGGTCATCTTGGACTTTCCCATCACGTATGTTCAATTGGTGGTGGTTTGTCTTTTTGTTCTTTGGTGTTTTGTGTTGTTTGGTTTTGGTTTGGTTTGCTTTGGTTTTACTTTTTTGAGCATTTACTATTTAAATAAAAAGCGATGGTAGCGATAGTTACTATTTCCATGTCCCTTTGAGCTTTTCCCTTAACATTCACTTCTGTTTCACAAGTAATTGGCTTTCAGGTCAGATCTCTGCTAATCGCTGGTGTGAAGGGGATGCGCCCCTCCATCGGCCAGTGCTGGCCACGTGTGTGCCCCAGCCCCTGTCTGCAGTGCTGCCTGTGATTACGGCTCTTGTTGGCAGCTCGGTGGCCCATAGGATTATGGGGCAGAAAGCAGAAAAGGAATTTTGAATTACAGGGGGAAACGATGCTTAAAAAAGGCAACAGTCTACTGATGTCTTTTTTTTTCACTCTAAGATATTTTCATACAGTTTTTTCTTCATTTCAATCAAGTATGGTTGGTTGCACTTCTTAAGGAACTGTATTTAACTATATAATGTGCTTTGGTGAAATAATCCCAGAAGATGCTACTGGAAAAATATTATATATTTTTATATATTATATAAGTATTGCACATCTTTCTTCACGGAACATGTGACAGAATAGATATTTAGGATGTGAATTAAAAAAATTTTTTAAATGTAAAGAATCATATAGTTTCCTTAGTTAAGATGTATTAAGCATACTGTGTTATATCTTTTGTTCATATTAATCTGTCATTTAAATTCATTTTTTGTGCTCCTCAGGGCAGTTAGTCTCTTTATGTGTTTGACTCAGTGCTTAAAAGGCTATAGATACCTTTAAAAAGTTAATAGTGATTAAATAGTTATATCTATTCTTTTTATTATATTTGATTTTTTAAAAACTGCTAATAATTTATCTTATTTTATATATACTAAAAGAATTATTGGATTTAATATTTCCAGTAATAAAAAAAAGTCTCTTAAAACAGAAATTCTCTTTCTTTCACTTTATTCTTCTCTTCTCTCAGTTAATTCTTTATTACCTTCCTTTTTCTTAAACATGGAGTTTTATCAGTAGTGATGCATATCCTTGTGTTTCTTACCCTACCAGGCTTGGTCCAGTCAGACTCACACACCTGAGATGAACCCCAGGCTCCTGGCAGCTCTGGAATCATTCAAGAATGGAGACTTATAAGTCAGCAATTACAGCAGGCTCTGGAGTCCAGCAAGGCATGTGGCATTCATCCTGGGCAGTAGGTGATATATTTTCCATCAATCTTTCACCTTGCCCCAGTCAGCTTCTCTCAAAATAGATAACATGTTTTATTCCACCAAGTGTATATATTACCTTTTCTTTCCTAGCCATTTTAATGGAAACAGGCAGAGAATAAGCAATAACTTAAACAAGAAGTCATAACTGCTAATTGTAATACGTCATTGATTGTGTAGTTTTGTAGTATATTCTTACATGGGCTCCTCTTGACTTCGAATTCTGTGTTTTTCCTGTTCCTCTTAGGTTTTGTGTTGACTATTTTATTTATGTTTTTCCTAAGACTTTCAAAGTGTTTCGTGAAGTGTGATCCTTCTCAAAACTTCTGCATCCCAATCACTTATATGCTGTTCAAAATGTTCTTCATCCCCACTCCCCACCCACTGTCAACAAGATCAAATTCTCTGGAAGTGGGACCTAGAGAAATACATTTTGAACTACTACTGCTCCTCTCCTTAGGTGGTTCTTATGCATGCCAAAGTTATAAAACCATTGAGGAAAATGGACCAAGAACCATTACCTGCAACACAATTATCTTTCCAATCATGTCTTTTTTTCTGCACTTTCTTTTTCTTTCTTTTTTTTTTGTTTTTGATATCAATCCCTACATTTTCAAGAGGATTTGTGAGTCAGCACAAACCAGTACTGTTTGGTTGTGCCCACCAAATCTACATCCAGCCTTATACATTACCAATATTAGGAATCATCTAATAGAAAGATCCAGACCTATTCTGTAGCCATAAATCCTGGAAACTGTTCTTAGTCATTTAACAGAGTCTTAGAGGAGGCCCTGGGATTCTATCGCTAATATCCTGCCATTGAGTAGCTCACCCTTTAGCATCTCACATATCAAAATTATGTTGTGAGATGAAGTAACACAGACCTGAAATAACAAAAACGAACCAAAACAATTTCATACTTGTTGAATTTCTCATTTTTTTATCTCTTCCCCAAAGTTCTGAGTCCTACAGTTGCTCTAGGTTCTGTTTCAGGCCACCTTCCATGAGGCTTTCTGATACCTCCTTCAGGTTGTGACTCTTTTTCCTACAACAGTGCTCCTAGAACATCGTAAGCACTTAAATATGTCCTGGTTGTTATTATTATCACTCTCTTTGTATTATTATACATGGGAAACACTTAGGACGACGTCTCGCCCATGTGATCTATAATCTACAAATTTTAGTTGTCATTGTTAATATTCTTCAAAACTACACCAAAGTAACATCTTGGGTAACAGAGCATATCACAGATAAACTGTGAAAGCCCAAAGCCTATTTAATTTATTTACCAAAATGCTGGTAGATATTTAAAGGCAATTTTGGAGTTTACTTCATATTAAAGTATATGTCATTGTTACTAACTCAAAATAATTAACAAAATTGTCATCAACCTAGTGCTTCCTGTTCTGGCAAAACTTGTTCAGAAGACTCTGCCCTACTTTAGTGTACAATCAGATTATAAAAGATAGCATAATTTTTAAGTTTGGGTATTTTGTAACTCTGACGTTTAGTGGGAAAAGATCAAAATGTGTATCTTACTATTAAATTCTTCCTTTGATTCTGGGCAATTTATGTCCACCCACCCTATGACTTACCCAGTCTGACCCATCTACATACTTGGTTAGCTCTTCGGGTCTCAGCACAGGTAATTTCTCTTTTGAGAAACTTTCCTTGACCACCAAAATCTGGGTTCATGGAGCTTCCACAGGCCCCCACAGCATTCTGCACTCCCCCGACCCCTGACAGCATTTGCCACTCAGTATAGTGATTCTCTTTGCCCGCATCCCCTGGGAGTTTATAATCTGAGCTGTTACATATTGTAACTCCAGAATCAAGTCCAGGGCCTGAAACACAGATTGATAAATGGATCAGTAGATTAACGCAACCCATACATGTGAAAACAAGCTATGTATACTGTAGCACCATGTATGGCACTTAGAGCCCTCTTTGCTTACTCTAATACAGTGGCCACTCACTCCCCCTTCCATCTGCCTCCTGCCCTTTGCTTATGGCCCCCATTTTCTACAACTGTTCTACCCCATGAGCTTATTAATTAATTTCAGTTTTCCTAGTCTCATCTTCTGGAGTTCGCAGGGGACGCTGGCTCAGGCTCAATACTCCAGATATTCCCAGTCTTCCTAACTTTAGGAGGATCCCCGACCATGTTCCAGCCTCTTAACAAAAACCCTGTGGGCCCCTTAAGAGAGAGGACCAAACATTGTATGTCCTTGTGAGTGTTTTCAATCTAGCCTTCTGACCTTGAGATCATGAAAACATTTTTTTTTCTTCGATTCCTTTTATCTAAATGTCTTGGACAGTTCCATAAATGGATTTGTTGATAATAACAATGAACGTGTTTTCTTTTAAACTATCTCCCTGACGAGTATTTGGTGGTTTTAGAAAGAGAAGTGTTTGCACATTAGTGTAGGGTGTTACAACCTGAAGGTTAAATGGATGAAGTTGCCTCTGAATGACCTTACTGAGGCACTGTTATGTGAAAAAAAATCTTACATTTTAAAAAGTCTTCTATTTGATAGGGCCACTGAAAGGCTTACATCACCCAGGGCTAGCTTTTGGAAGGACACAGACTTATATTTCCCTATTGTCAATCCCAAGTCAATAAAGTTTCTAGATTTTCTAAAGATATAGATCTGTACCTTAGGCTTGTTTGGTAGGTGGAGCAGAAAGGGTAAGTTTATCATTTGACTGATCGGTAAGACTGTTTGGTATCTGGCCAGACCAAAAATGTATTTTAACAGGGACCTCTCTTTTCCATGTTATTCTCAGTTTTTGCTCAAATTATCTTTAATGACTATACTTTGTTGGCATCAAGGTGGGCTGCTGATGAGAAGACCCCAGACCCTGAGCAAACTGATAAGCAGAAGAGCCCAGAAGAATGTAATGAGCCCTTGATCTGAAAGAATTGGTGGAAGATTCAAAGAGTGAAAAGAGCTATTTCTACCTAGCAGGACTGGCCTGAGTGTAAGGATTAAGCCCTCCTGGAACTCATTGGTAAGCACAGTTCAGAGCCCTTGGTATTCACTCAGTGCATTTTTAAAAATGGATGAATGAATGAGTGAGAAATTTCATTTATGTTAAGTCTCTGATCAGAACATATATTAATACCACTGAATGTGAACTAAGGTGCTAGGCAGGACCTTGTCTGTCTTGCCCTTGAAAATTTGCCTAAGAGACAATGTGGTTGGGAGTGTTTGTATTCAGAGGCACTGGTTCCAGGCTGAGTTGAAGTTTTTTTGTTGTTGTTCGTTTATTTGTTCGTTTGTTTGTTTTAATGAGACGAAGGGCCCAGCATTGGCCCTTAAGGATGGGGCCAGCCTTGTCAATGCACTGTCCTCACTACACCACTGCTGCAGATTTGCCTTGGGCTGTTTGTGCTAATAAGGAAAGGCCAGTCTCAGCAAACGGTGAGAAAAGATAGGCCTTGTAAGGCACAGTTTCATGGAAGACGATTTTCCCATGGACCTAGGGCTGGGGGGATGGCTTTAGGATGATTCAAATGCATTACATTTATTGTACACTTTATTTCTATTATTATTACATTATAATATGTTATGAAATAATTACACAACTCACCATACACAGAATCAGTGTGAGCCCCAAGCTTGTTTTCCTACAACTGGATGGTCCCATCTGGGGGTGACAGGAGACAGTGGCTCCCAAAGTGTGTTGCTTATATCCAGTCTACTCTGTAATCTCGTTTTGGTTGCTGTCACTGTAGAAAACCCTGCTTCCTAAAGATAGGGTGTTGGAAATGCAAGCAGGCCTTGCAGTGCTTTTGTGGCAGTCTCAGGATATTCCACTTTGACTTTAATCCAGAACATATGGAAGTTCAAAGTTGTCTCAAACATACTCTTAAGGCCACCGTCATTTGGTATCTCAAGCAGTTGATCCTCTTCTAGCACAGATAAAGTCAATTCACCTGGCTTATTCACAAATAGGTCATGGAACCACTCCTTCCCAGTTGAGGGGTCTTTTGTGGTTGGGAAGTAATGCTCAAACTCTTTTGAAAGCTGATATAGGTGATCATGCACCAGCTGGGAGAAAGAAGGCCCCGGCTCAGTCTCTTTCAAAATCTCTGCTAATGTTTGAAACATGCCAAAAATCCCGATGTTCACTCCTCGCCCGCATAATTCCAGTTTGGTTTAAATGCAGCCATTTTATCTGCCAACTTGAACACAGTTTTCGTTCTCCCCTATAGTGACAGATTGAGTTCATTGAGCAGGTTGCATATGTCACACAAGTAAATAAGTTTTGCACCCCATTCTGTGTCACTGAAATGTGCTGTCAATGGTGACTGTTTTTCTAAAATAAATCTCTGGAGCAGCTCTCATAACTCAGAAATTCTGGCCAGTGATCTACCTGTAGAAAGCCATCTCACTTCTGTGTATAAGAGAAGACATGTGCACTCTGCCTCCATCTCCTCACAGAGCTGCACCAACAGACATGAGTTAAGGGCATGTACTTTAATGTGGTTGATAATTTTAATCACATCCTGCAAAACATTGATTAGTTCAAATGATATTTTTCGGCTAGCCAGCACTTCTCTATGGATGACACAGTGCATAGACTCACATTCAGAAGCGATTTCCTTGACCTGAATAGTGAAACCAGAAAGCCATCCAGTCATGGCAGCCACTCCATCTGTGCATATATTGACACAAAATTCAGTTTTCCTGATATGTGATCATTCAAAGACTTGAATAGTTCTACAGCTGTGGTGCTGGTTGGCAACAAAAGTGCACATAACATATCCTCATGCACATCCTCCTGAAAAATATCTCACATAAAAACAAGCATTGTTGCCTCATCGTCAACATCAGTAGACTTGTCAACCTGTGTTGTGTACCACAGTGACACATTAATCCTCTCTAACAATTGTGCCTCAATATTCTCTGATATTTCATCAGTTGGTCTAGTTATGGTGCTAGCTGAAAGAGCAACACATGCCACCTTTTGAACTGCAGCCTCTTCTAAAAGTTCATGGCAATGTCCTTAGCAGCAGGCAGGATCAACTCTTTACCAATAGTAAAGGGCTTCTTAGCTTCAGCAATGTGCTTAGCTACTAACGATGATGCTCTCAGAGCAGACACATTTGATGAAGTGGTGGCCTTCAATACTTGCTTCTGTTCTTCATGTTTACTTTTTTTCTTTTGAAAAACTTCAAAGGCTTGTCTTGTAATGCAGGGTGCTTGGTCTCCATGTAATGAAGCAGTTTTGAAGGTTTCATGGCTTTGTTGGATAGCCAGTTGCCACATATTATACAAGGTGGGCTCAGAAAACGTGAATTACCTGTTGCAGTGAACCCCTAATTTAAGGAAGACTCTTGGTATTCTCTTTTAAATGCAGCTTTCATTTTATTGGCAGTCTTGGAGTCTTCTGCTGTCTCATCACTGGATCTTTTCCCCCCTTTCAAAGAAGTTCTCTAGTGACATTTGCTTTTTACTCGTTTTTTGTAGGGTTAGCATGTGGGCTTACCAAAACTGTGACTGAGTCAAGTATGCAGTGTGGTAAATGTGCACAGACAGAATTGGTAAATAAAATAATGGGCAGGCCATAGGCAGACTAAGGTAAGTGTCAGATTCTGACTTAAACCCTGCCACCAGATGCAGCTTAATTGTCACTTGCCACTTGCTGATAAGGTTTTGATATGAGTCTGTAAACAATTGATTTATTATGGTCTCTGTGCAGTTAAACCTTTCTGTTAATGATAATCTGTATTTACAGCCACTCCCAAGTGCTAGCATCACTGCCTCAGCTCCACCTCAGATCATCAGGCATTAGATTCTTATAAGGAGAGCACAACCTAGATCCCTCGCATGTACAGTTTATAGTAGGGTTTGTGCTCCCATAAGAATCAATGCTGCCGTTCACATGACAGGAGGCAGAGAGCAGGCAGTGATGGGAGCAATGAGGATAGGCTGTAAATACAGATAAAGCTCCGCTTGCTCACCTGTCACTCACCTCCTGCTATGCGGCCTGGTTCCTAACAGTCCATGGCCATGACCAGTCCATGCCCTTGGGGTTGGGGATCACAGTTGTAAGGTCTTCAAGATTCTAAAAGACAATTTTGCTGAGGTCAAGACAAAAGACATTGGAGAGCTAGACCTATGGCTCTTGCTCCATTCTTAAAGTGGACTTGCTCTCCCATCCCAAGGACTAAAACACTGACATAGTATGTATAGTCCAATGGCTAACAGTGACCTTTCTGAGAAGCATGGTGCATTCAGGATACTTCTGGTTTGTGTTAATGTTTCTCCCCTTCTTATCTATTATTTCCAAGCTTGCAGATCAATGAATGGCTTTACTATTTAAGAGTTCAGTTGAGGTGGGGAAGGCAGGAATGTAAATTTGTAGGGAGGAGGAAAGAATGATCGCAGCTATAAGGTCCCGTGAGAGTTGGCAGGAGTTGGACCGCAGAATGGAATGGGACATGCTGAATGAAGCTCTGTCTATCTTGTACACATCAGTTGCTCTGAGGAGGGAGCCAGGAAGTAGGCAGTGGGGCATGTGGGCTGTTGGAGTAGCCAGATCTGCTGAGAAGACGTGTAAGGGAGAATTATTGCTTTAGCAGAAGCTTTGACCAGAAATAGATGCTGAAATGTCAGTGCAAAATGGATGAACCCAGAGTGGTATTTGAATGTGAATGGAATGCCAGAGAAGCTATGGAGAGGTCAAGACAAAAGAGGAGATGTTGAGAAGCTCATTGGAGTATTGGGAGTGAGAAAAGGTTGTTTGCTATGGTGAGCTGACAAAAATGGGGAAAGAGCTACTATCCCTTTGACAAGTGACCAGTAATTATGTCAGAGAGGCAATGTTAGTGAACCAGGTCACAACAAAAGCTGAAGAAAATGCCTGCCAAAGTCAAATGTCTAAATTGAATATAATTTTATAGAGTTTATAAAAATATGATGGTTTTCACTTCTTGGAAGTTGGGTGTTGCTAGTGTTCTCATGGCCTTTCTGGGAAATGTGTGCACCTGTCATAGATGAAAATATTGCCAAAGTGTCTACTGCATGCCTAAAACACAAAGGCAGGGGCTGTATTTTATAACTGAGAAAAGACTAGAGCTAGTTCTTAAATGCTTCCTTGGGAGTTCAAATAAAAACTTAGAACATATCCACTGATCGTGTTGTCCTAATTAAAATATATCAACATTAATGACAATTATGACTGTGGGTATCAACACAAATGAGTATCACTGAAAGAAAAAGACAGTGCAGTTTCCACATAAATGTTGTTGCTATCGTTATTTTAATTTTAAATAGGATATGAAGAAATGCATGAAAATAACATGTTATTTATACCTTCAGTATTCATCCTTATCAACATCAGTACTTCTAGAAATCCTTTAAGAGACTCTTGTGTTTGCCTTTCCATCGCTCTCCCCTACTCCTCCAGGGCACCCTTTTCTGCTGACTACCACCTTGTGGTAACCCCAGGAGCGCCCGTGTTGCAGGACCCTGACTCTCCTTTGGCCCTAAGGTGGGCCACTCAGGCTCTTTTTATTTGAACTTGAAGCCAAATAGAGCACGAGGAAGACCCTCTTTCATGTCAGAAGCTGTGGAATGAAAACTTTGGAAGGTGCCTGTAGCCATAGCTCCTACCACATACAAAAATCTTTCTACAGTGAGAAACACTGAGATTGACACACCAAAGACAGCAGAGACAAGACATGGAGTGATAGTCCTGTCAGTATTCAAGCCCCTGGTTCCACTTACTTCTCTGGATCCCTGCCCGTCCTGGGATTTGGTTGTTCAGCAGTTCCTTGGGTTGCCTGAGACAATAAATGCCCAGTTGTTCTAAGTAGGTATTGCCTGGGTTTTTGGTCATTTAATCCAAGAATCCTATTCAGAGGATTTAGCAAAGTCCTAGGTATGAATAGTGAAAGAAATATTGGGGCAGATTATTTCAAGAAGCAGTAATTAGAAATATTAAACCATAGTCAAACCTATCCATGGCATGTTAGTATAGGTGCCACTGGCCACAACCCATATATGGTGGTTTAAAATATGTTGCCAGTTCTTTGACCTTTACTCTCTCTTCATAAGGTTGGATCTAATCTCCTCTCCCTTTGAATATTGATCTGACTTAATGACTTGCTTCTAACAAATGAAATATGACAGAAATGATGTTATGTGACTTCTAGAACTTGATATTAAAATGGATAGTTTCGCCTGGCTTTCTTTCTCATGGGTCACTTGTTATGGGAGAAGCCAACTTCCAGATGGTGCAGACACTCCAACAGCTTTGGGAGAGGCCCATGTGGAGAGAAACTGAGGCCTCTGCCCAACAGCCAGCACCAACCTGCCAGCCACGTCCCAGTTGAACATCAAGATGACCCTGAACCAGAACTACCTAGCCAAGCCACTCCTGAATTTCTGACCCACAGAGATAATAAAATGTTTAATGTTGTTTTAAGCCACTATGGATGTGGAACATTTATTATATAATAATGAATAACTAATACTATGTCCAAGATTAAAGGAAATTATTCTAAAGAGATTAGTCAATTAGCTGCAGTAGTAAGTGATGGCAGAAGGTCCTAAAATAGGCAACCCAGTCGCAGAAATAATTGGAGTTCAGGATGTAGAACTTTGGTCCCTTGGAACTAGGGTTCCTGGTAGACAGCACATCTGTTGAAAAATAGGTAGGAATAGAATCACCTAGTACAAAAAAAAAGGGGGGGACATAGAATAAGGTAGTGGTTAAGATACAGAGTTTGGGAATCAAACAAATTTAGCTTCAAATCTTGGCTCCACTAGCTTCTGTTTGAACTTACTACCTGCCCATAGTTTTTAGGGTGTTATTTGAGGGTAGTTTCAGACTTATAAAAATGTTACAAAAATTATCAAAGGAGTTCCTATGTACTCTTCACCCTTCTTCCCCAAATGCATAAGAAGTTTGCATAAGAAAAAACAAAACAAAACAAACAACAACAAAGACACAAGAGTTCTAATATCAAGTCATGAATAATTTTTCCCATGAATAACTTGTCTCAATTTATATTCATAAAATGGATATTCATGTCACCTTCTCCTGTTTTCTTTTTCTCTTTTCCTTGGTCTGACTTTTTCCAGGACACCTGGGTCGTCCTTTTCTCCCTGCTGTGTCAAACTGTCCTTTCCCATCGCAAATTAACATATCTAAGCTCATTTCTCTCTTAAAAAAGATGCAGTCAGGAGCTAAGACACCAGCATGAAGCTTCTCAATCTTAGTTTCTCAATACTTCAGCAAACAAATTTCCAGGATGAATGCTCTTCCTCCATCATGCCCACACCAAGAAAATTTGATAAATTGCTCATAAATTTCTCAGAAAAATGATAATTCAAGAAATTACAAAATATAACAAATTACCTATATATATCTTTTAAGGAAAATATTCTCTCTTTTTTTGTCTCATTAGATAAAGGAATTTGTTTTCAAAACTTGAACTGAAGAACTATTCAGAGCAGGAAAATGACTAAATCTGAGTTCCATCCTATGTATATGTTGGTTGTTCACTTGCCTCCCCATCTGGCGTAAGCTTCTTGAAGGCAGAGACTGCATTAGTCACTTATGAGTCCTCTGTGTCTGGCACATGAAAGACATGTTGGTCAGCTGCAATTATAATAGAGAGGTTTCCACTTAAGTATTACATTTTTTAAGAATTGATTCAAAAGTTGAATACACATTCTTTAAGACATCTTGCTAAAAAAAAAAAAAAAAGAGAAGTTTATTATAAAGGATCATTTTAAATACTCAGAAGTAAGGCCTAACTGTCAGGCGAATGAACAGACCTTTCGACCAACATGCCTATAGAAACGTTTTGAGGCCCAGGGAGGCTCCCCAGAACCTCTTCCCTTCAATGCTATAAGCCTCTTCTCAGAGCTCTCTCAATCTAGTCAGCCCCTTGGGAGCTTGTCTCCATAGCCAGCTACAAAGTAGAACGCAGTTCATCCAGCTCCCCGTCTTGCTGCACAGAAGGCAACTCAATAGCTCTCTTTTTACCCTTTTCTAAAACACTTATTTTAATGTTCATTATTGAGGAGAAATGAAAAAGAAACAACAAAAGCACGATCATAGTGAAATGATAAGGCCTAAGAAATCATATGTAGTACTTACAATCTTGGCCCACGTGCTCTGCCCTCCCATTTGTAATTGAGAAGGAGCTTCCCGCCCTTCGCTGGGCCTCTGATCCTGCACCGTGCTGTGCTGTCCTAGGTTGGTTTCCACTGAGGTTCACATGGCATCAGAGCACCTTCACAGAGGCTCTTGTTCTCAGTGGACATAGCACTAGGCAGTGTCCACACATAGTAATGGTTCAATAAATAGTTGTTGAGTTAATAAATGAATGACTCATTTGGCTAATTTTTTACTGATCTGCCTGGTGGGTGGATGCCATCAACACATTGCGAAAGCGAAGGGTTACACAGTGGGAGGGCAGTGGGGGTGGATGTAGTCAGGAGGTGGGGGGGGGCAAAGGCTGACCACTTACATGGTAAATGCAAAACATTCTCAGCAGAGTCTGGCTTTCCCACATAGTAATTATGTGTCATAGTGTGTACGTACTCTATAGCTTATTTCTCAAAACATATTTGTGGCTACATTTTTGCCAATGCTATTTTCATAAGACATGTTCCACATAAGTGACCAGAAGCAGCCAGAAGTCCTCTTTTGTTTTTGTCCTCTCTTTGCTAAGACATGCAAGACTTAAGATAACTGAACTAATACTTTCCCTACCTAGAATAGAATTAGCTTATAAATTCTTCTGTTAGCCTGCAAGTAGTCTACCTTGATTCTATGGAGTTAGAAGCCAGTAGAACTGCTCTATTTTATTTGCGTGTGGTTACCACTTTCTTGGCACACGGTAAGGATATTTTTGACTCTCTCTTTGCTGACATGAGCTACAGAGTGCAGTTAAGAAAACCCTCTGAGTGAAAACAAACAAAAAATTCACCAGAACAAATTAGAGACAGGGGAACTTGGAAGCCATGTAAGAGTTGTGAAACCGTCAGAACATTAGGATTTGGGATGCTCCTTTAAAGGTCTTTAGACTTTCTGGAAACACTCCTTGGGAAGTATATTTTCATGAAAAAGATGTTCCATGCCCGACAGCACAGAGAAGTACATGAAGACTGGAGATTGTGAAAACATTTTCAGCAAGAGCTGATCTGGTAGCAAAAGTCAAAAAATTTCATTTTCAGAGCTCCATCAGAATATGCAAAAATTTCTTGTCCTTACCTATTTTATGACATTAAAAATGATCTACAGCAATTGACACTTCTGTCTCCTCCAAGGGAAAAAATAGATTTTGCAGAGTTCTGGCATATAACAGTGCATGATTGTTTCAAATCATCATTTCAGCTAGAATATGCTGTTGTACTGAAGCTTACCTGGTACACTTTTGTTCATTCATTCAACACATCCTTACTGAATGCTCTTAAGTGACAGGCACTCATCTTTGCTGTGTATACAGAGTTAAAGAGGAGAGCTGTGGTCAACTTAATAAAGAGGCAGGTCTAAATTTTTATCAAGCAACCATCAGTGTAGAAACACAATGAAGCTGACCCAGTTCTAATCCCACCACTAATTTGTATCAGAAAGATCAAGCAGGGTATGTTTTAGTATATCATTTAGGTAAACTGGATATTAGTCACTTAGAATGTGAAATAGGACTTAGAGATGATTATAAAGATTTCAAAGTAATAGACTGAAACCATCACATGTGTTGAAATAACACAGATCTCATTTTTCTGGATTAGCTGCATTTGGATGCTTGCGAGGTGAAGCTTTAGAGGAAAAGGAAAAAGGAAAAGAATTTCAGCTATCAGGTTACATGAATAGCAGGTTTCAGCAGATCTAAGTAGTCCCAGCCAGGCTCCGCCAGAAATGTCCTTAGATAATCAAGTGCGGCTTTACTGGTACAGTTATTATCCCAAAGGGGACCTGCTAGAACAAGCCCATCTCTGCTGTCGTATAGCATGACCTTTGGTGCTTTAGCTTTTTTTCCCTTTCTGTAGAAGGCAAGAGCTACAGCTTAACGCATAAGGGCACATGCTTTGTGGCCAGTCATGCCTGGGTTTGGGTCCTGCTCTGACACTTAGCCGCCAGCCATGAGATTTGTGTGAGTGTCATGGCCTCTCTGTGCCTCTGATGCCTGCTTTAAAAATGAGCATGGTGATACTTCACAGAGTGGAATGAGCTCAGATTCAGCACCGAGCCCAGAGCCTGGCCCAGGGCAAGGATTCACTTTCTACCAGCTAATATCTCTTGCAAGGATATTAAGGCCACTCCTTATCAATCAAAGTGAGCCAGTCAGCATCACAGGTTAGAAATCCTTCAGCAACCAGTTTGCACTCATTACAAACTCTCTTAAAATTGCTATCGGCATATAGTTAGGAAGCTACTCACCACTAATTCTTTCACACTTAAACATTTCATAATCAGAGCCGTGACTGAAAAACAAAGAGAACTTTAGATTTGGTAAAGAAGCTTTACATTGCTTTATTTCTTTCAGAAAAGGACAATATCTGAGTGGTGTTCTAAGAAAAACACAAGCATTTTTGAAAGTACTTTATGTGAACTGAATAGCAAAAGAGGATAAGCACATGAAAAGCGCTTCATTATTTTAAAATGCTTTTAAATCACATTCAAAGCCACAAGCTAAGTTTTGCAGTGGTTTTGCCACTGAGGAACTGCCAGGATTTGTCTTCTTTTTTGCTCACGGAGACCCTGGCACCTGCAGTTCTGGCAGTGAGACTTACCAAGCTCCCACCCACTGGACTCATTCTATCATTTAAAAAAAAAGAAGATAACTTGTTCTTAAAATAAATTTACAACGAATAACAGATAGAATATCTTGCAATCTAAAATAATTCAATGGAAATTTGGGATGAACATAAAACTGTAGGTCCCCGTGTTCCCTGGCTCTTTCTCTCAGACTATAAACATACTAAGCTCATCCCCAACCTAAGGTAACCTGCTTCAGACTTGGCACCCTCTCTGCCTGTTGCCCTCACTGCGCTCCTCTACAGCCAAGAGTACTTAGGGAGTATGGCTGGCCGTATCCATTTCCTCCCCTCCCGTTCACTGCTCAACCTCCCGCAGTTCCTGCCACTCTCTTGAAATTGCTCTCTGCCCAGCAAGAGGAGAGCTGGCTGCTCAGAGGTCACTGTAGATTTTAGGGAGAGACACTATCTGTAGGATTAATCCCCGTAGGATTCTACACTATCCAGGGATGACATTCAAAGAACACCCACTATCAACCCCTGCCCTCTGAGGCAGGAAGCAGGTGAGTAGGGCTGAGGGATGGGATGGGTGCCGGCATCATTGGAGAAACAAACGACATCCCTGGGAATCACATAGTTACCATGCCCAGGAGGAAGCATTGATCATTTGTAATCAAAGCTGGTGTTCATTCTCAGAGAATCCATTTGTATTTTGAATGATCAGAATCTCAAATGATCTGAGTTCCTTAGCAGTACAGTGATCATATTCATTTAAATCAATGAATAGATAAGTTTGTTTGCTTTATAATAGCGCTTAGGTTTTCATTAGAGAAATTTCAGGAAGAGCTCCTCTGTCTTTAGTTGGCTTCCTAATTACACTAATTTTATTTGATTGACATATTAGGCTCTGGGGGAAGGGGGAAAGGGGGGAAGGGAGACCACAATACAACCCCTTATTCTCAGCTCCAGACAGCACAGGAAACCCTCAATTAAACTGTACCACTTCCCCCAGCACTCAATAAAACACATGCATTATATTTAATATCCTTAAACTCATTTATAATAATGGTTTTATGTGACATGGTGAAGTTAACTCATTCCTTCCAGATTTTCTGTTTACATTATTATTGCAGAATAGTGCATGCTTCTTAGGAAAAATCAGAAGTTCAGAAGAATAAATCCTGAAAAAATTAAAGTTTCTCCTATCCCCCAGAGGTTTTCATTAGAAAACTTCCCTGTAACAGTTTCACTCAGGAGAGGTGGACAAGAGGACATCTCCTTACTCACAGCCAGGAAACTATGCATTTAATATCATGCTGGGACTTTTTCTTGACAGGATTGAGGGGGATATAAGATTCTCCAAACCCAGAGAGGAACACAAATGCAGCAATATGGCATCTCAGATGAGGGAGAAAGTTGTCTGGCCCTTGCCATCATTTTGCTGTGAACTTCCTCTTCCGATGGTATGTCTGATTTAGAACAATGTTTTCCTTGTGTGTGCCCTTTCAGGAAGGACTGGCTGGACCCCAACAGTTAGTAGCTTGGCACATAGCCTTTTGAGCTGGTGGACCAATAAGGGTCTGGAACCAGTTTTCCTTCCACCTGTGTTCCTCAGCCTGGCCTGGGCTGCCACCTAGGTGAACATTAGTTGCAGAAGAGCTGTTTCCTCTGGGAGGTGCTTCCTTTCCCCATTATCAGCTGCTGAGCAGCACACAACCTAGAAGCCTGGATGGATCACAATTGTAGGGTGCACGTTTATTTTGTGGTGAGTATCTGAGAAGTGCCATCCCCACCTCCAGGAACTCCTCAGCTCCCTGTGAGGAGATGGTTCAATCTCATCTACTTCCCCCATTGTCTACCCTGACCAGTATCTAGGAGTGTGCACTTCCCCCAGAACTGTGAGTGTCTGTGACCCTCTGTGTTCCCCTGTGAACCCATGGAGGTGGGTATTAAGGCTTCTGACCTGGCCATCAGCTGGCACCTGGTTTGCAGGCTCAACAGCCTTAAGCCTGCTCCCATCCAGGTGGAAAAAGAACTTCAGAGAGGCTCAGGACACAAAGGAGGAAAGAAGGCAGAGATTCAGGGCAAAACTCTTTCCAGAAGTGCTGTTTATTTAGCTGAGTGCTTTATCTCTCAGAATAATAGATGAATTTGGGGAGGATAGGATCCTTGGCAAACAAACCTCCTTTGTATGTCATCAAAACATTCTTGGAGATTGTGTTCTAAGAAATCACCCTGATTCTGTGATTTTCCACATCCATGGCTACTCTATGATAGAATTGGAACAAATAGCTAACAGGGCACTATTCCTCAAAACTCAACAATCCTGACCATCTCTGATTGGATTCTGAGTAAGTAAGAAGGAAGGTAGCAAATATCCGCATCCAAGTACCCCTGGTGATTGGGAGAGATTTTTAGATGTCTGGCAAACTTTTTTTTAATCTTCTCAAAAAAGTTAATCTTAGTGACATGTTAGAAAATAACTTGGTAATGAAATTATATTAATAATAATTATTACATTTATAAAGATATTATTTTAGCACTGCATCTAATCTATACTGCTGAGAGAAAATTGCCATTTGTTTTAGGATAGATGATTTTTGACTACTTCAAAAGATATTTGAAGTTCTTTAATCACCTTTATAGTTTCTCTTACACCTATAAGAGTGTACTGTCTTAGTCCATGTGTGCTGCTATAACAAAATATCAGAGACTGGGTAACTTATGAAGAACAGAAATTCATTTTCTAACAGTTCTGGGGGCTGAGAAGTCCAAGATAAAGGCACTAGCAGGTTCCGTTGTCTGGTGAGTGCTGCTCTCTGCTTCCAGGATGGTGCCTCATTGCTGCATCCTCCAGGGGGAAGGAATGCCAAGGCAGAAGGGCGAGCTTCCCAAGCATGGTGCTGCGTGAACCCTGTTTTATATGGACACCTAACCCCACTCACGAGGAAGGAGTCTTACTCTAACCATGTCTAAAGGCTCCACCTCTTAACCTCATAACATTGGCAACACCTGAATTTTGGAGGCAACGTATTCAAACCATAGCATTGATCTGCATTGATCTGTATTATCCAGATCATCAACATCATGTCTAAGCTCCCCATAAGAAAAGGCAATAGAAATTTATCTTTCTTGTGCCCCTTTATGTTCCACGTGCACCTTATAACAGTGAGTGCTCAATAAATAATTAATTAGGAAGGGTGGCTTGAAGTGTCCAGAGTTTTAAATAGTCTTAGACCTGATTTATTAGTGATTCAACCTTTATGCTTTGCTTTTGTGTGTTTAGAGAGGAAAAGCTATGCTGTTTTGAGAAAGTACCCCTTGAGCTTAAATTCTAGCTCTAAGCCATGAGATTTTGGACAGGTTGGTAATCTCTCTAGGAGTCTATCTGCTTCTCTATAAAAGGCAAATAATGATGCTATCATCTCATAGACTTACTGTGAGAATTGACTATGATCACATATGAAAATACCAGCACAGGACATGTTCTGAGTATGTGACAAATGCCATAGCCTTCCTTTCACCTTTACATTGTCCAATTGACCTGATATGTACAGGTATTAACAAAAGAATTATAACACGCACTGAGGCAAAGTGTTCTTTCCCTGTAAGTGCCACTAGAAGGATTACATTGTGTGTGTGTGTGCGCGCGTTCATGCATGCGTCCCTCAGCCCATCCATTGAACTTTTAACAAACCTTTTTCTTGAGTACCTAAATCTGCCAAACACGATGTGAAGCAATGGGGTTTACAAAGAAATGTAAGACATGATCCCTTCTTGGAGGAGCATCTTATTAACCCTCCTCACTGCCGCCCAACCGCTTTCCTACTGTGGGGAGAAAGGAGAGGTAGACCAGAGTTGGGGGTGGGCAGAGGTAAAAACAAAGAGAAAAAAGTGTGTTTTCATTACATTCTTGAAAGCTGATTGGTATGGAAATGAAGATTTGTGTAAAAAAAAAAAAGTAACAGGGCAAATTTTGCTGTTTATAGTGTAACAGAGAAAATTGTGGCATCACCTTCTGTTTGTAGAAGCAGAATTAAGCTATCCTTTGGTTTAAGGAATGTACTCTGAAGTTTTTATCAAAGTGAATAATGTTTTGCTGTTTGTCCCAGTCTCTTTTTCTGAGTGCTTCTTTGAATGGTCCTTGTCTTAGTTAGACACTCCAGAATATGATTAGTTGATATCATCCAATTCATAAACTCTTCCTTTTCAACAAATGTCATCATCATTGTGGTGAGAAGCATCATGTTCCTTTCCACCTGCTGGGTGTGTTGCTATTGGAGCTAGAATGTGCCCAGAGTGATGGCTTCTTCAGTTTCCTTTACACATTTCTGCTGCCTTTTGAGAAAATCTTTTTCCAGCTTTAAATTTTGGATCAGGAACAAAACCTGTATCTCTTCAGGCATACCTGATACTGACCTAGTACCGAACAAAACACATTTGGACTTCTGTTTTTGCCTAACTTGGAAGGAAAGGGGAGGAGGGACTCATTAGATTTGCTGAAGAATGTCGAAGAGGATGGCATATACAAGCATATTCCCCCAAACTCCTTTCTGCTCCCTCTGCCACCCCTGCAATGTGGGAGGGAGTTTGATTCTGACAGCTGTCTGCAGGGAGGAATTTTTAGCCATTCTCACCTATAGTTATCTGTCACTGTTGGTAGCATGATTTTTGAATAGATAGATGATTTTAATGGGGAAAAAAATTCTTCATGTCTCAAACTTGGTATGTATTTTCATGACAGAAAAGAAAAAAGTCTGATAAAGAAGGCTATAGTTGGTGTTGGGCTATGTTCTTGGCCCCAGCACAATCCAAACTGATCCCCAAAGAGCACCCAGTCCCCAATAGGCTGCTTTTCCTTTCTGGGAAGGCATTCTAGTCCTGCTGGGAAATCTTCTGCTGACTTTACTCTGGGTGCCCGACAGGCGGAGGACCAGCTTTTGTGCCATGCTCAGGTCCCAGCTGCAGCAGCCCCATGGCCTCTGCGGGCTCTTGCTTCCTTGCTGTCCTAGCTCTAGTCTCATGGGAGGTACCCATGCTCCCTCCTCTATGTCGCTTGGCATGGGGTCTTTAGACAAGATTCCTCATCCCATGGTCTGAGATCCCTTTTCCCTTCTTAGATTCAGAACAAGCAAATAGCCAAGATGAAGATATATCAGCAATTGACTTTAATGCATCTCTTGCTGTTAGAGCAAGTTCTGGCATAAAAATAAAACACACAAACAACAAACAAATACAGGAAGCATTAAGTATGACAGTTATTCCCAATTTTTTATAATCATCCAGGATCCTTTACTTTTCTTTTTGTTATTGCACTCAATTTTGAGAGAGTTCATTTGCAAAGCCAACTGCATACTGCATTCATTTTTACTTCTTACTCAGGTTTCTCTTCATATCACACAAATGCATCCCTTTAACTATAGTAATAAATGTTTTCTTTCTTATTTAATAACAAAAGTAACAATCCACCAGAGCTTCAAACAGCACGATGTGGTAAACAGGGATTTGCTAACTAAGTTAATAATGTTCCAGCCAAAAAATGAAGAACTTTGACAATTTTGTTGCTCTGTGAAGCTTTATTGTTTCAATTTAGCTTTTTAAAATGTAAAATTGCTCTAGGAACTGCCTCTTGCCCCCATTACTGTTCTCACTGAACCCCAGATTTCTGAGTGCAAGGTAAGATTCCTAGTTAGAATTTGTCAAAGTAGATTTAAGCTTTTACCTTCCCATTTCCTGCAGCAGCCTCAATTTCCACACTTTGATGTTCGCAGAGCGGCCAAAAAGATGCAAACATAGTGTCCTATGATCCTGATGCAAGGATTTTCTCTTGCATCAAGTGTGCCAGGGTTCCTGGAATACACAGCCTGGGATGGAAAATGTAAGAGAAAAAAGTGTCAGGAAGAGAAGGACCTGAACCAAAAGAATGAACAAAATTCAGCTTTTCCCTTATACATTTTTTTACTCTAAGTGCCATTCACAGAAATTTGGTATCCATGGAGACAAGTGCAGTATAGGCTGAAGCTACATATTCTCTGTAGATACAAAAGGCTATCTATCCAATCCGATGCTATGTTTAGGATTAGCAGAGGGAAAGTGTTTGAGAAAAGTACTGAATAATTAATTGAGTACCTATCTTGTGCAGGGAACCATGATTTGTACAATGAAAGATACAAAATACACAACAAATGATGATGAATGTGGAACCATTTATTTCCATGTAGGAGTCTTGGCAACCTTTAGCATTCTGGCTTTTCTTACATCTGTAATATTACCTATGAAAATATGAGAAAATGTTCCTGTCACAAATGTACATTTTATCCCGTGCTTTGGTAAAAAGCAAAATGTCGTCAAATAGAAGATGGAATTTTCCTGAGACTTATTTTATAACTGAATGATAAACAAGAAATCAAGGATTCCCAGAAATTGAATAAGAAGATCATAACAGCTTTGGAGGCTGGTGACCAGAAACAAGGCAAAGCTGGAAAGAAAGAGAAATAACTGAGAGAAGCGAGTGTTCCACAATATGTTGATTGAATCAGGGGTGAAAGAGCTGCCACCGCAAAAAGAAAAGTGAACGTTCAGAGGAAGAGAGAGTAAGGAACGATCTGGAAGATCTGGAAACAAGAATCCATTCAAGGAAGTTGACATAGGTTATGACCAGGAATGAGAAGTTCATGGCGATTTCTAGGAGAGTCAGGGGAGACGCATCCCTTGGGAAGATAGGAATTCACTGTGTAGCAATTCTGCCTGAACTCAAGGGTAAATCATAGGAAGCCAGTAACAAGAACTTTGCTTTCTTTACTGTCAGTGGAGTTGCTGGCATAGCCTTGGGGAATGAGCCTGAGCATCTAGAAAATGATGAAAAATGAAAGAATTAAAAGCTTAACAGTGTTCACATTGGACTCAGGGAATCATATATTTGGAACAATTTTATAGCTTCTTAAGAAACTAAAAAGTTGCTGGTCCCTACTGCTGAATCATTGGTCAGTCCAAGTGTGTGATGTGGGTGCTTCTTTAATCTGTAGCAAACACAGAGAAGGTGGTAAAGTCGGTATTGATCTGAGATCCCGCAGCATGGGAAATGAGGGCTTGGCTTGTGCCATGGCCACAAGAAGTCATGGGAGATACTGGGGAGAAAAATTGACCACTGTAGAGAAAAAATGCATCCATGCTTTCAATCTCTTGCTGAAACATGTCTCTAGTTATTCTTTAATCTGAGAATCAAAAACAGTTTCCTGTTAACAAATGTCTTCCTCAATAAATAATGTAAAAGTGCCACCCTAGGCATTTTAAATGCTATATGTATATGTCTGTGTTTGCACACACTAAACATTTGAAATAGTTTTCAAGTTACAAAATTAACTTCACATGCAATTCATTTAACACAATCTGACTCAAACGTTGTTTTAAAATTTTACAAAACATGTCAGTTGGAGCCAACATGGTAGATCCACGTTATACCCAGACCTCTCCACTTGCTCCTTTCTTCAAATAAATGTTCAAGGTTGCCAAAATTTGATTGTAGATCAGAAGAGGAAAGTCATCCCACATCTCTGGGGTCTTTGTCAGAGAGATTCTGTAGTATGTGTGGTGAAGGCTCAGCCATTTCTAGGTGGACCTGGTAACTTAAAAGTTGGTCATCACCCCAGTCATGGAGCTGCAAGATGCAGACACTTGTTCTGTTTCTTAAATGATTAGTTAAAGCCATTTAACGACATTGAGATGAGAGACCTGAGGTGAATAAACTGGCCCCTCTATGGCTCTATTTCTCAGGGAGTATTGGTGAGTAAGTACAGGGTTTGCTTCATTACAAGTACCTATTTCTCATTTTACTGTCTATACTCACAATATGCCAATTCTACGTGTATTTCCATTGTTCTTGTAGATAGCACAGCTGTTTAGATTTGGTTCAGTGCCCTTGTAAAGCTTACTACCTAGCGGTAGTCTATTTACTGAGTACTTAAGAAAGCCATGTATCTGCTTTCTGAAAATATCAGTAAAGTATTTTCCTACTCATTAGACGACTCCTAAAAAATACCATGTGAGTTGAAATTCTGTTAAATGGAATTCAGGTTTTAAATGCTCTTATGCAGCTTGCTATTTTAGGGAATCCTGTGAAGTCAGTCAAACTCTAATTTTTAATATGAATTTGAACCTTTGTACTGCTAATTTTCTTAATGTTGATCAATTTTATAATAGCTCAAAAAACTCAAGCATTTTAGGAAATGCATAAAAAGAAAACCTTTATAAATGGGATCTCTGTTTTAAATCCGCTAAGGATAATTGCTATTTAAAGGAATCCTGATATAACATTATAAAGAGAGCAATTAACCATTAAGTTATTTTTGATAAGTTTAGACTTTTAAATTATAATTTCTATATTGCAGAAAGCAAAACTGTTATCCATATAAAAATTAAATCAATGAGAAAAAACAAAATGTAAATTATGGGAAAACATATGTTGTTATAATGGAAAAGAAACAAGCAATATAATACACAAGGCCCTTTACTTCTTGTGTTCTGAAGAAGCAACTTTTTCCAAAGTCTTAGGCTGCCTTATGATCTATGTTCTGACATTGATTAGTGTTCTGGGGCTGCCATAACAAAGTATTCCAGACTGGGTGGCTCGAGCAACAGAAATTTATTTCCTCATAGTTCTGGAGGTTAGAAATCCAAGATCAAGGTGTCAACAGAGTTGGTTTCTTCTGAGGCCTCTCTCCTTGGCTGGTAGTGGACTGTCTCATCTTCCTGTGTCTTCACATGGTTTTCCCTCTGTGCCCGTCCCTGTCCTAATCTCCTCTTATAAGGATATCAGTCATATTGGGATAGGGCTCACCTTGTTTTACTTTCATTACCTCTTTAAAGGCCCTGTCTCCAAATGTGGTTACATTCTGAAATACTAAGGATTAGGACTTTGACATGTACATTTTTTTTGGTGGGAGGAGGGACACAATTTAGCCCCTAGCATGACATGTCTCTAGATTAGAAAATTCCAGTTCAAAAGTAAATAGCCGTAGGAGTCATAATACAACCTTTTTTTTCTCCTATAAAAACTTCAGTGTGAATTAGTTTATTGGATAACTGCTATGGTCAGAGTAGGCACTTTCTAAAGATCTGATGACACGATAACAGCTCCTACCTTGGAGAGCAGAGAGTTAAGGAATAGAAAATGGACTCAGAAAATGGGTGGAAGAATGGGGGCTGCAAAACGCTGCTAAGGGGCTGTTGGAGAACATGTGCTCACAGGTAGCTGGATGGAGGGGCGGGGGTGCTGCCGAGGAGCCCTCGATGCCTGCAGGTTGGGGGGCAGCCCAGTTACACAAGGGGAAGGGGGTAACCAAAGCTACATTGCAATGTGCAAAGTTGCCCTGATGGAGAAAGCTCGATGATAAACATTCAATGGTGAAATTTAGAAGTTTTCTTCTTGCTTTCCAATTGTCCTTTCTGCTGGAGATTTTTGCCATGATTCTGAGCTAAATTAGCACTTTGGAGACATGGTCCTAAGATAGTCTGTTGATGTGGGAAACAGTTTAATGAAAGATGAGTAGGTGGCAGAAGGAAAAAAGAAAATAATTTGAAATGCAAAGCATTTTAAATGCATAGGAGGAAAATTCCGTAGTAGGGCTGAATATTTCTCTCTCCTCCAATTTTAAGTAATTCATTCTTAATGTATTTGTTGATGATGTAAGTTATGGGTCATAGTAGGCACTCAATAAATAACTTTCCTGTAAGTAACGGTCCTATTTTCAAAGGGATCAAGATGTGCTCTCACTGCATCATCACTATCCTATTGCCAATAGGAAGGAGGATTCAGATTGGCAGGTTAGGTTATAGTGAAGCAGAAAGGAGAAATTGGTATAAAATACAGCATCAATTGACAGAAATAACAAGTTATTAGATTGACTTGGAAGGGGGACATATACCAGAAGGGTCAGGTCTAAGAACACTGAGCTTAAAGGTCACTGTACCGGGAGAGAAGGGCTGAGAGCAGATGACCTGCTCCCGACCCCACTGAGAGTGTAGAGATGAAATCTGTGTTACTTTTCAAAAGTCTGTGGCACTGTAGGAACCTGGCCGCCCAGCAGGAGGTGAGCAGAGGGTGAGCAAGTCTGTATATACAGCCACTCCCCATCACTCACATCACTGCCTGAGCTCCACTACTGTCCCATCAGCGATGACATTAGGTTCTCATAGGAGCAGGAACCCTACTGTAAACTGCGCATGTGAGGAACTTCGGTTGTGCTCCTTATGAGACTCTAATGCCTGATGATCTGAGGTGGAGCTGAGGCGGTGATGCTAGCACTGGGGAGTGGCTGCAAATACAGATTATCACTAGCAGAGAGGTTTGACTGCACAATAAATGTAATGCACTTGAATCATCCCGAAACCATGCTCCCCTCCCTGAGTCCATGGAAAAATCTTTTATGAAAACTGGTCCATTGTGCCAAAAAGGTTGGGGACCACAGCTTTACTGTTTAAAACTCTTCAATACCTCTCCATTTCTCTTAGAACAAAGTCCAAATTTCTTAATATGGCTTAAAAACCCTGTCCTGCCTTCACTTCCTATCACTCCAGCCAAACTGAGCCAGCCTTGGTCCCTTGAGTGATCCATGCTCATCTTCACCTCTGTGCCCTTGTAGGTGCTGTCACCTCAGCTTGCAGCCCTTTTTCATCCCTGGAACGCTTGCTTTTTATTGGAGTAACTCCTACTCTTTTCAGGTATCTCACCCTTTTTACCAGAATACCTCTTACTTATCCTTTAGACTTCATCTCAGATATCACTGTCTTAAGGGAGAAGCCTTTGTTGAGCTCAAAATCTGGTTTTGATTTCTCTCCTCTATGCTCCCAA
>RJWJ010010854.1:0-45906 GCA_004363605.1 Indri indri | reverse complement strand
TGACACTTTCCTTTGCTATATGAATTCTAATTCCACTGTACACTCCATTCCTCTCCTCTGTTATTTGGAAACATAGTACTCACTGTTCAATAGTCAGGTCAGTGGTTTTCAACTCTTCAAAGACTTTCCTGAATTCCCATAAGTGGATCTGACCATTTCCTTCCTTGTTGCCCCTACTATATCCTACGTGTTTGTTTCTCCTAGTACCATTAACTTTCACTATTAAGTTATAGCCCTGTCTCTTCCTCCTAATTGTTTATGTCTTATTCATCTTTGATCTGTCCTCCTGAGGCTGTGATCTGTTCTCTTAATACTATGATTGATTCTTCTTTCAGAATCATTTTCTAAAATGTCATGATAAGATCCACTAGAAGTAAAACCAATCCCTAGAATAGAACTTTTTCCCTGCATGGACTGGACAGATGTTAATAATTCTATTCTCCAAATTCATCTAACTGAAAAAAGTTATGAAAGTAGCCCCTCTCAGAAAAATCCCTAACGACAGCACATCCTTTGTCAAGACAGTGCCCTGTTGCTATTAGATTGAATTGAAATCCACATCAATGGAATTAATTTAATCAACTAAAGGGATTCTGGATTCAAGCAAAGAAGAGTCTATAGGATTCCCTCAGAGGTTGTAAAATTAGCAGCAAAATATTTGGTATTCTCTAGGGAGACAAAACAACCTGTTGATGTTCACTACACTTATCCCTAGGACAAATTTCCTAGCCCATCTGAGCATACCGCAGAGTGTAGCAGAAAAAAACAAAGGCTCTGGAGTAAAACAAACATGGTTTTCAATCCCAGTTCTGTTTACTAGTTGTGTGGACTTGAAGATGTTATTTAGTCTCTTTTCCTCCGCTTTATCTGTAAAATATCAATAATGGTACTTCATATGTGCCATTGTTGTATTTAAAAGTATATATTTAAAGCACCTAGCAAATTAAGTTTACATTGAACAAATAGAAACAATTAATATTCTTATTTCTATAAGCATCATCATCATTATTTAAAGTATATTTCTAGTCAAGTTCATTGGAAACAATTTAGGGTATATTATGGCTTATTTGGTAGCTACCCCCTGCAGTATATTCTGTTTTGCCTAAATTCATGTCTGAAAGTGTTATTAATTCCAGCTATTCCTAGGGAATAAATAAACCTATGAGAAAGGAATTTCAGACCAAAAAACATTATCCAGGACCACATCTCAGTAATAGAAGTTTACCAAGCACTGGACATGTATAATTTAATCCTTAAAACAACCACTTAAGGTAGAGGCTATTGCAAATGAAGAAAACAAAACCTTTGAGAGATTAAACAACTTGCCCAAGCTCATTTAGCAAAATGCAAAGCTGGGATTCAAAGTCACATCTCTGAAGGCTTCCCCCTTTAATTACCACTCACTACTGCTCTCCAAATGACACAAACCCTCTGTGCTCCAGTCCTCCCGATAGCGCACCTGGAGGCCAATCCAGTGTTTGCACCTGCTTAACAGCAAAGCCAACATGAACGAGAAAAGAAAGTGCCTTGACATCCAGAAACCATGTCATTTTAAAGGTGCTACAAATTAAAGTGTCTAATAAAGCAGGAGGCAACCAATATTGGCAGGCGTTTGCAATCCTGACACTAGGATTAGCTTTTCTTCCAAACACTTTGCTATGGTTTTCATTAACACTCTCAAGGGCTCTCCTGAGGGCGTTGCCTCTACCCACATTTACCAGTAGAGACAGCACAGCCAGCTTCTACCCACAGACCTCACCTACACAACAGTCAGTCATCCTCAGAGCCAGCAAAGGGACAGGTTCTTTGCTTCATCATCAGACTCCTTTGCATTTTGTTGCTTCAGTTTAATGAGTGAGAAACTTCAGGGTTAAAAGCAACAGCAGATACTGAGATCCATCACAGAGATCACATTTTTAAACACATTTGAGGACAAGAAGCCAACTTCTAATCTGAGGACTTCTGAACTGAATTGAAACATTCTCTTCTCCCCAAAATGACTAAAATTTCTTGAAAATGGTTTTGTGGTCCTTATTAAAAATAAATACAAATATCACTTCTAAAAGGCATGCTGAAGCAGAGCTATAATAAAAGCAAACATTATTTTAATCGGGCTTTTGTTTGCTCAAGAAAGGTACACTGGTTTAATTCCTAAATTTTTGGAGCATGTGTGTGTCTAAGTGACATGTAATGGAGTTTTAAGATTTAAGCTTTAATAAATTCTTTTTGGGAAGCTATTATTGTGATGATCATTTGCAATTAATTAGCTATTTGGGGAGCCACCAATTTCAACAGAATTCCTCCATCTCTTGCTATGAATGAGGTCATCCCTAAATTCCCCCTTAGCACAGAAAAAGCAGAATGTGCCTGTATATGTGTATACATATGTGTGTTTGTATGTGTATGTTTGGGTGTATGAATGTCTATGTGTATGAGTGTTTGTATGTACATGCATGTGTATGTGCATGAGTTCATGTGCATGTACTCCTGCAAATATCTAGAAAAGAAAGAGAATTCATGTTCTCTTAGACTCTGAGTTTCGCTAATTTTTTTTTTCTAGTGGTTCACCTAACACAAAATAAGAAGTATAGCACAAAAAGATCAGTAGAAAATTCACACAATGTCCCTAAAACTAAAATGTACAGGTTCAGGGCTTAATTATTTTGGTTTCCAAAATTCAAAAAGATCCTATAAAAATTATTTATAGATTACAGTAATCTATAATTATTTATAGATTACAGATTTATAGATTAGTTCCTTTCCTTATAAGGAGGAAAGGAACTAATCTATCTAATGCACTCTCCTTGAAAAATAAAAACTGACATGGATGTTGATTAAGGTATAAATCAATAGAATGTAATTATTTTACATCTTTTAAAGTTAGGCAGAACTGGTACTGCCTTGATTAAGAAAGACGAGAGGACACTTGCCCTCCCCCTATTAAAAAAAAAATCTAGAGGAAGATCAGGTAAGCCACATCACCAGGTACAGTTGTACATTTTGTGCACTGCTTAAACATGCCTGACCAAAGGAGCAAGTGAGGTTGGAAGTCTAAGTTCTGTTTCCCTAGCTGGACTCTATGGCTCTCTGATGTGGGCTAAGCCAAGTCAGAGAAATTACACCTGTCCAGTGGGTGCCTTTTCCTAATTTATCCACCTGGGAGGAGCATCTTTTTCCAAGGTCCTGTGGAGACTGGTTTTGGTCTGATGAAAAGACCGTATTTTTCACGATATGCATTTTCTTTGTTTAAGTGTAAATTTGCTTGTGCTTAATTTCTTACATGTGCCATTCATTCAGCAAGTATTTATTGAGTCCTGTGACTATGCTAGACACTGATACAACCCAGAACAAAACACAGACCCTGACCACAAGAAGATTGTAGTTTAGGGACCATGGAGATAGTAATCAGTTTACGAAGCAGTTAATTTTAGCCCTTTGTTGGGCTCTGTTCCTAAAACTACTGTTACTGCCAAACCGAAGCTGGCAAAATTAAGATCTGGTAGAAAACAGGGGGTTTGCAAGGATCTCATTATTTCCACAACAAGCCAGATTCTCCCATATTAAAAAACCTATTCCAACCGTGAACGTTTCCCTTGATTAATTTTATTCAATTATTCAGAAAACATTACTGTATCCCTGGGATCTGGGGAATTGTAGAATTTCACCAATTGTACCAATTCCACAATTTGTGGACTCTATAATTAGTCTATCTAGGTCTAATGAAAATCAACCTTTAATTAGTACTAATATATGACCTATGTCAGTTTCTGTACCTCAGTTCCTCATTTGTTAAATATGGATTATAATAATACATCTACCTTACAAAATTGTTATGAAGATTAAATAAAATAAACATACAAAGTGACTAATATGTTAATAAATATTCTATGTTTTCTGCATAATTTTTAAAGTTTGCGAATCTAATGTTACTGGTGAGTTCGAATTTAATAACTTTGGGTTGTTCGGGGTTAGTTTTTTGTTTTGTTTTTACACTTTTATTCCCCTTGGTTTATTTTCAGATTTTCACAAATCTCAAAAAAAATTGTATTTACCTCATAAGCCTCTCACAAGTATCATGTAGGACAGGGCTGATTTTCTGAACCTGCAGAGTGTAGAGCAATATTTTACAAATATTGGTTCTGAAAGCATATGGCTCTGAGTTCAAATTTGCCTCTTGCATTCCACAATTCTAATGCATCTGACATCAGGATCAATCTTAGAATTAACGTGTATATATAAGGTCATGTTTCCTTCTCTCCTGGAAAAGCTATCGTTAAACCAATATTTTGGTTGATGTTTTGAGTTTTGAGTAGGGTTTTTTGGACTTGTTTTATTTTGACATGTATGGTGTCTCCATATTTAGGAAACATAGGAATTTGTGTAATGGTAAACAATTTATTTAAACTCCTTAAGTCACTGTTTCTTCATTTATAAACTATTTTACTCACAAACCTATTTTTTAAAGTTGATATAATATGAATAAATGAAATAATGCATATAAAGTTCCTGGCATAGTTCCTGGCATATAGTAAATGATTTATACATGTAAGTCATTAATAATTTGTATCTGCATTTTGCATTGAGATGTTAAAATATAAATAGATTCCCTTTCTCTGCACTAAATCATAAGCCAGCCCCGGAAGGGTCTATGGTTGGAAGAGTAATTATTACTATCTTTTTTAAGGGACATACAGTAGAAGAATACAGATATACATAAATATATATATAAATTTTAGCATTTGAATATAGGTGGGAGATTGCTATAACGTGATGGCTATTTTGACAACATGAGTGTGGAATCCAAGACTTCTAGACTGAGACCTGGAGGATGAGCAAAAAGTTAGCCAGTTAAACATAGGGAAAAGAGATCGATCTGCAAACAAGAGGAACAAGAGGTGCCAAGTCCTGAAGGTGAGAAAGAGCTCTGTGTGTTAGAGGCTAATCAGTGTTATTAATTAAGGTTTATTGTATTTACAGAATACATTATATTAATATATTTGACCATAAGTAATGAATGTATTTCTTTCAAGCTTGGGGGAATCATTTCTAAATCACAGACCTTTAGATTCTTAAAGAATTTGGAAATCAAGCTCTTTCCTTTTTGAGATAAGGAAACCAAAGTCTGGAGATAAATAAAAGAGAAGCGAAAGAAATATTAATAGAAGGTAGCTAACAAAATGGGCATCTATAATGCATCAGGCAAGTGACATTATACACATATAGTAGATGAGGAGGCTATGACACAGAGATATTAAATAACTCACTCAAAGCCATAGCTTTAGTAAGAGCAGAGCCAAAATTCAAATCCAGATCTACAATCCTCCAGAGCCTCAGATCGTTTTTCACTATACTCCCATGGAATTTGTATGTGTTCGTCTACTTGTGAACTTATCTCCACAATGGCATTGAAATTGTTTGTGTGTTGATGTCTGCACTAGTCTGTAAACTTCTTGGGAATCTTGTTCTGTTTGCAAGCACATTTCCTGGCAGATGGATGAATCCAACAAGACAGCAGATGGGTGAATGGATGGATGAGTATTTGAGAGATTATTTGAATGGATTTTTCTGAGGGTCTATCCAATTACCTTTCAAGAGTATTGTGATACTCTCAAATATATTTCTAAATCTAATTAATCACCTACATTCCAAAAAGTCAATAAGTAATCTACTATAATTTTAAATCAAAAAATATAAAACTGTGAATGGTTCTGAATAAAGTAATAAATGGCAGAACCAGGAACAGAAGTTCTCTCTCCGTAGCAAGTTCCTTGCAGGCACGGTCCATGGCCAATTCTATCTTTTGTTCCTAATATCTGGCCTCTGAGCATATTTGGTTGGCATGCATATACTGAAAGTCTAATCAGTCTACAGTTCTGATTAGAATCATTTATGGCTAGCCCTTTAAATGACAGAAAACAAATCCAATTCTGAAAATATTTTCTGGTGGACAAATAATTCTAGCCTCACCCTTAGAAGAAGAGGAGAGCTAATGTTTTACCATACGAAAAAATCTTCATTTACTGTATTCATACAGAGATTTCAATGATGCTGTCAGACATTAAATTAAATATTGATTATAGGTAGGAATGATCTGAGAAATATCTAACCACTGGTACATATAGGCACCACTAGTCAGAATAGAAGTTATGGCCCATCACAAGGATGCCTCAATGCATCAGAACAGATAATCAGTGTACATAACCAGTCCAATGCACCTGATCACAGGTCCCTGGGGATGAGGAGCAGAGGTATGATTGATGAGGAGCAGAGAAAAATTGGTAAGAGGAAAGAGCACCATAGAACCAGACTATAATGTGAGGGCTTGTTTTGAGGAACAGGATAAAGTATAATTTCTTGAATTTAACCACATAATCTGTATCAATCTTATAGCAAGGCACAAGGGTTACTAAGGATATGGAGAGTGGATCAGCTTGCACATTTGGTGGTGGATAATCCGAGTACTGACTTAGAGATCTTGACAAACAATGAGATTTGTCCAATGGTGTTTCAGGTGAAACCAAACCTCTAGGTAGAGATTATCTGGTTCAGCTATGAGGAATAAAAACACACTTCTGACCTTTGGAAGAATATCATATGTGTTACCAGGGCTAGCTTCCTTTGTTTTTTTTCTCCTTTTCTTTCTTTTCTGTGTGAATTAGCTAGAGTCAGTTTCCGTTGCTTACAGAGAATAACTGATACAATAGATACTTTGCCTTATTCTTGACACAACATCCTTACTAATTCTATCTAATCTCATTAGTTCTTTGAACAATCCACTGCTTATTCATTAGGTATTTGTGCAGATGTTCATGTAATTTTTAGGCTTAGTTCTAAAGTATTTCAGTGAAAGATAATGGAGAATAGTAAGACTTGGCAATATAAGTAATTTCCCCCATGACTTTATAGTGAAGAGTCCATCATTGATTATTGACTATTGTCAAGTTCCAGTGCTTTGTCTCTCCACAGCCCCATTCCTTAGTCCATGTTCTTTTTTCTCCCAGAAATGCCCTTTCTAATATCTCCACCTGTAGATAGCATACTTATCTTTAAAGGACTGATTTAAATATCAGTTCAGCAAAGCCTTCCCTATTTCCCAAGATAGAACTAATCATCCCACATCTGTGCTTCCTGGCAACACCACTGCTGTTGGAACAGTGCCTTGAACTGCAGGTAACTGGGCTTCTCTGAGGATTCCTCCTGGGTTACCCAGGGCTAGAGAAAATATTAAAAGTTATATTTTATGACTCATTGGCACAAAGATGAATATATTAATATTATATATTAAAACATTTACTTTAACTTAAAAGTTCATTTTTTCCTTCCAATTTCAAAAGAAATTAAAACATTTTCATGAACATTTAAAAGTATAGTGGGCCCTTGGCACGGTGCCCACTATGTCTAATGGGTAAGTTGTCCCTGCTTGGATGTGCTCTCACTTGGACATTTTTCTCATTTATACAATCCATAGTTTAAAGGGGTTTCTCTGCAGGAGAACAAGACTGGTTCCGGAAGCTAGTGATGAGACAAACTTGAGGTAAGGTTCAAATGATTCAACTTCGAGGGGATGCTATGGTTGGAGTTTGTCCCCACCAAAACTCATGTTGAAATTGGTCCCCAATGTGGCAGTGTTGGGAGGTGGGGCCTACTGGGAGGTATTTGAGTCATAGGGGCAGGTCCCTTGTAAATGGCTTGGTGCCACTCTCAATATGATGAGTGAGTTCCTACTCTGGCAAGACTGGATAGTTTTTGGGGGAATGGATTAGTGCTCATGAGAGTGTGTTGTCTGTCAGATTTTGTCTCTTCACATATGTCCACTTCCTCTTTGACCTTCTCCACTATGTTATAATGCAGCACAAAAGCACTCACAAGAAGCCAGGGCCATGCCCTTGAACTTTCCAGCCTGTAGAACTATGAGCTAAATAAATCTTGTTTCTGTATAAATTACCCAGTCTCAGATATTTTATTAAAGCAATACAAAACAGACTAAGACGAAGGCTTATGTTTTTTCCTAATTGAATGATTTCAAATATATAATGATCCTTTTCTAAAAAATTTCTAAACCCATTGACAGTTTGCTAATTAAAACTTTTCTCCAAAGAAAATTTTTCTAGATAGAGCCAGGGCTACTCTGGGCATTAGGAGTCATTTGTTTTGTTTGGGGACATACCAATTTAGAACAATATTTGAATTAATCTGAAATAAAACAACTACCTTTTGCATGATGCTTTACAATTTACAAAGCATTTTCACATTTATTATTTATACGATTTGCACACCAAACCTGAAAGGTTGTTATCACTTATTTTTCATTTGATAGCCACGAATAAACCAACCCTCAGACAGATTAAGTGACTTACCCAAGGTCAAACGACTGGTAGTACAGGGTGTAGGACTCATACTCAGTTCTTCTAATTCCAGAATGTCATATACTTTTCACTTCATCACGCTACCCATAGAAAAGAAAGCATCTATGAAAACATATGCATTAAAATGCTGAATTCATACTCTAAGTAGATTGATGCTCTTTTAGAAAACCTAATGGCATTTCTGGAACTGTTATTTTGTTGTGAGTTTAGTTCCAAAGCATTTTAATAAGAAGGCTGACAAAATGTATTTTCAATGGAAGTAAAAACTAAACAATAATTTTAATTTACATGAAATTCTATGGATCACAAACTTCTGTCAGAAGTATGATAAATACATCAGAAATATATTGATAGGCACATATATTTTTAACTTCAAGTTTCAAGTCTTTGTTCTTTAGTTCATTAAATTTCCCTCGCCTTTTATTCTCAGTCTCTTAAGTCTATACTTTTTTGGTAAACAAGCTAAAACAAACTTGCCTTTGAGAGTTTTCTTTCATCAACTCTTTGTCTCCTGAAAGGAGTAATTTCCTCACAAAAGAAAAAAATGGAAGGAAGGAAATGACATTGAGCAAGTCTGATCTTGAAAAAGGCAAAATTCTGTAAAGCATGAAGATTAAATCATATATTATTTAGAGAAAAAGTGAAGGCTTATTAAAATTAGTCAGCATGGATCCTCACTCTTCACAAGAAAGTTGGGCAAAACATATAATGAGGCTTCAGAAATTTTAAAAGGGCATGTGATTCCATGCCACACAATACACGAATTGACTATTTCAAGTATAAATATGATTGTAGTTTTCACTGTTCTAGGAGATAGTCTAACTGATAAGAAATTATATTAAGCTAAGTTTGCAAAGTCAGGATGTAAATAATTAAATAACTTAATGTACATGTGACATCTCAGTTAAATTTCATCTTGATCACCCATAGAGGAAAAGTTGGGGAATAGTTCTAAGATTTTTCTGGTATATATTAATATTTTTGAAGTCTTAAAACATTTATATATTATTTTACTCAGAAATAAAAATTAAATTCATTTAATTTTATGGATGCCTTGATTTTATATATCTTACATCTTATTCACTTCATTTGCAATATGCATACAAATAATTATACTATATGCTTTTAAATATACAACCTAATTCTGTTATGTATTCTTCAACTTTTTGGCTGAATAAAATGCATATTTCAGGTGCCACCACATGAAGCTGGCACTGCACAGATGGCTTTACCTACAGCAGACATCCTAACCAGAAAGCCCAACCAAATGCTGCATCACAACCTGGCTCAACATAGCAACAAAGCACTCAAAGCAATGTTTGCAGTGTGCATTCCTTATACTCAGGCAATTTGTTGCCATAGTAATGAATTTCATCTGAAAATCTAAGAATGATATTTCCCCCCATATTTTATTGATTGGCAAATAGAATGGCCTCCCAAATTTGGATAAACATTATTGGAACTAAGAGGAAACAGTCAATACAAATGAGATGCTCAAAGGGCAGATGGACTTTTGGGGATACTTTTAATAACAATTATGGAAGGTCTACTATGGGTCAGGCATGTGTTACACTAGGGATACCAGGATGAAGAAGACAACTTCTAACCTCAGCAAGCTCAAAGAGACTATCATTATCTTATCTCCAAAATCTAGCACACTGATTGGCACATAATAGGTGCTCAATAGATCTTTGCTGAATCAGTGGAAGGTCTGCTTATTATTGCAAAAGCTGCTACAAACATAAACATAGACACACAGGAGCTCCAAGCCAGAGGGTCAGAGTAAACAAAAGGACCAGGCATGAATGGTATGAAGGGGATAATAATAGGTGTGGCTGGAATTAGAAAACATGGAAGAGAAATGTGGTGTGGAAAGTGTTCTTAAAGTGAAAGAAGGAAAGGAAAAAAAGAAGCTAATGAAGACACAAAAAAACTAAAAAATGTACAATATTTACTTTAAAACTAAAAACTTCGACTTCACTGATAAATACACAATTTGTGTCAACTTACACAAAATATAAATTTTAAAACAAATTTCGGAGACTGTAATTATGACTTGCCATTAACACAATTATCAATGTTTTAAAACTTCCATTTTTTAACCACTTGAGCTTCTATGCTGAATAATGATAGACTGTTAAACATTGTTCTCCCACAGTATTCCTTAAATAGCTTTTGAAAGTAGTTTTTTAACTTAGGGAAAGAATGTTGTGCTATAGATATGGTGAGAGAATTGTCAAAAATAAAATTAATAAAGCGCACACTTTAGGAAACTCTACCACTCACATAATTTATGACTATTCCACAAAATTCTTAGCTTAATTTTTTTCAATTCTACTTTTAATAAATTACACAGCAATAACTACTGATTCACATAAGTCTACTGAAAATACTTCTTGCATCTTCACAATAAACTTTTAATCCATTTGAATTAATAGAATTGGAATCAGAAATACAAGCGAGTCATCAACTTGACTTAACCGGTGAAGTCTGCCAAGGTCCAGAGAGCAATTGGCAAATCAGACAAAGCAGAGAATGCAAAAATTTGTTATTGCAGATCTCAGTGACATTTTGGCTATTCAAGTTTTTTTTCTTTTTGAATTGAAAAAGCATGATAAATCTTAAAAGGACAATTTCTACCTAGCCTTTATGAGATAGAGGCATTGTGAACAAATATATTAATACATGACTCTAACAAAGATTTCTTCATTCTTATAGCTGAAACGTAGCCAACTGTTTAAGAGTTACCTGCTGCTAAGACAGCTCTGAGCCTTTATCATTGCCACTAGAGACTTTTCTATCATGAAAACCTGACGATGCTCAAAGCCCTTTCAAAGAGGTCCTGACTTCCCAGTAAGATATATTTATGGCCGGCACAATGGTACACACCTATAGTCCCAGCTACTGGGGAAGCTGAGGTGGGAAGATCCCTTGAGGCCAGGAGTCTGGGTCTGTAGTGCGCCCCATGCTCATGCCTATGAATAGCCACTGCGCTCCTCCAGCCTGGGCAACATGTCAAGACCTTGCCTATTTAAAAAAAAAAAAAAAGATATTTATGCTTTTTTTACACATGAAAGTAATACAGGCATAAGACATGCATTTATTTCATTTTAAACTTTTCTCATTAACCAAAAAATTCTGAATTACAAGAAGACAAATTCGACCTGCTCTTTGATCTCCCCCTCCCTCAATCCCCAAAACATTTCTCTGACCACAAGCCAGAAACATGTGTTTCCCCACTCATTAATATTGTTTAGAGGTGAATGTTTACATTTTATTTGATAATATATAATTTGGTCTTGCAACTGTTTAGCCACTTAGACATTAGTTAGGTGAGGTATACAGTGTCTCAAGCAATTCACAGGGTAATACATTATTTTTTAAGATTATTTGAATAAAATAAAATTTGCTTCAAAAATTTGGAACTTACCTACTCTATTCTTGTGAAATATTGTGACAAATTAAAATACATATGCCAGTAGCATAATATCACTGCCGGATTGTAAAGAAAATCTGTCCTAATTTGATTCTATTCAAGGAAAATTTTTTATTTCAATGGACATAATGGCAACTATCAGATTTATTAAAACTTTCTATACACATAGGCCCCTTGTAGCCTGTGGATCCTGGTGTTCCCCAGGGCTGCATTAATAAGCTTTACTCTGTTTAAAAATATATATAAATACATTTGGACGTATCAATTTATTTTGAACATAAAGGGATTAATTCCATAAGAACCAATATGGGCAGATCCTGGAGCATGAACCCTCCCATGGGAAGCAAACTATTTTCCAGAATACTAGGAAGAAAGTACTGAGAAGACAACAATGTACTAAAGATATAAAAGGAAGTGTAACTAAGAACAAATGTCACACAGAGAGTAAAGAAAGACAAGATGTTGCAGTCCCAGAAACCAATGAAGTTCAAAAAATTTAAAAAGATATAACAGAAATAGGGCATAGGTAGGTTTGGCTCAAAGGTGGGGGGAAAAAAAAAACCTAGACATATAATTACTAAAACTGTGGCATGTAATTAGAAAAGGTCCAAGTAAAATTTTCTCTGTCTTAGGTTGATTCCAAACCCAGTGCTTATGCTTTGCCTGAGTCTACTGTGGAAATCAATTGAACTTGGCTATTGCTAGGAGAAGAATTCTAGGAAGAAGCCAAACAAGTCAGTAAATTGTACCCAAAAAAGGAATGTGCTCCTATATAGGTAGCCAAACTGTGGTGGTTTGTCTTTAAAGATGGCCACCAACAATTCCTCTTTTCTCTAGATGTGTGTTCTATTCTTCCCTTCAAGAAGGGATCTGCTTCCCTTCTTCTCAGCTTCAGCTTGGACTTTTGACTTATTTTGACCAAGGGATGTGGCAGAAATGATTGACACTCTGCCAGTTCTGAGCTGAGGCTTTAAGAACCAAAAAGCATCTACTTTTGCTCTCGTGGAAACCATTTGTTGTGCTTGAAGGAAGCCAGTTTAGACTGTCGGAGGAAGAGATCCATCCACCTAGAGGAGAACAAGGATGCTCCAGGCACACAATCCACCCCAGCTGAGGCACAAGACATGTGGGTGAGGTCTTTTTTTGATGTTCCAGATCCAGCCCAGCCACCAACTAATTATACTTGTGTGACCCCAGCTGATACCACATGGAGCAAAAGAACTGCCAGTCGACCTATAAAAGAAATAACAAATCATTGCTTTAAGCCACTAATTTTCAAAGTAGTTATGCAGCAATAGATAACTAGATATTGCAGCAAATCTAAAGTAAATACAATAAGAGTGTGGACTAGTAGCTAGAGAATAATAGATGAATTTAAAATGAACTTTAAAAAAAAATGAAGTAATAAATGCTAGGGCAGACAACAAAAGAATGGCATAGAAAGTGGCAAAGAAAGCCAAGTAATGAGTCTGTGAGGCTAATGGTCAAATGTCTAGAGTCATTGGAAAAAAGGTAACCAAAAAAGTATCTTGAACATAGGAGAAAAATTGTTGCAGTAAAAGAAAATCAGTGATTTTCAGTAATAGTAAAAGACCTTACTGCATTCCAATTTGAATATGACTAGAGAAGCTGAACTAAAGTTAAACAAAAAATCCCTTTGGAGAAATCAGGGTCAGGAGCAGTGGCTCACGCCTATAATCCCAGTTCTTTGAGAGGCTGATGTGGGAGCATCACTTGAGGTCAGGAGTTCAAGACCTGGCAACATAGTGAGACCCTATCTCTACAAAAAAAAATTTTTAATTAAAAAAAAAAAAAGAAATCATAAAGCTACCAAGACAGTCAATGCTTTCAAGAACCATGATCCCAGAGAGAAGGAAAGCGCATTGACCTGAACCCAACATTCTGCAGCAGTTTTTCTCCTTGGGGCATTTGATGATTCCTAAGCTACATAGGACTGAGATACTAATTAACCAAGAAGAAAGTAAAGGCTGAAATCCTAAACTGAGCTTTCAGCAATCTTACTACTAAAAAGTTAGAGTTCAGGGTCCTCTAAGGAGGAGAACTCCTAGTAATTTCTTATACTTCCAATCAAGACTCCAGAAGGACTATATTCTAAGAATAAATATGAACTAAAAATAGACTAAACCTTACCAAGGATTGAAACCATCTCTGAATTAACTTAACATCAGGTAGGATGGAGGTGATCTTCTCTTAGTATAATTGCCCATCAGAAAGGGGGGAAGGGACTTTCCTTGGACGAAGATAACATCCATGAAAGCCTCAAATTATTTCTACAGTTTTTCAAACACAATATTTAGTACTCAATTAAAAAACTACAGGCATGCTTAGAAAAGACCAAATATCTGGCATATAAAAGAAAAAAACAGACAATTGAAGCAGACCTATAGGTGATTCACTTATTATAGATATTATTCATGGTCTTTCAAATTATTATAAATATATCCAAGAAAATCAATGACTACATGGAAAATTTCACCAGAAAACTGGAATCTATAATAAATAATTAAGTTTAAGTAAAAATTCTGTAAATAGACACTACAATAACAAAAATTTAAAACTCAATGGGATTAGTACCAAATCAGACATACTAGAAGAAAGTATTAAAAATTGAAAGGAAGGTCAATAGAACATATCCAGAGAAGCATGCTGACAAAAAATGATAAAACCACAGTAAAAAGTATAAACATTGGATATGATGAAAAGATTTCACATACTCATAAATATCCCATAAAAAGCTTAAAAATAAGGAATGGATGACATCATAGATTATACCTTACCAAAGATAGTCACACATTCTTTGCTACTCCTCTTAAGTAGAGGTGAAATCCAATTCCCTTCTCCTTTAATTTGAGCTGGTCTTAGTGACTTTCTTATCCATAAAAAATGGTGGAAGGGACATTTTGGGACTTCTAGACTTGGTCATGAGAAGCCTTGAAGCTTCCATTCAAGCTTCATCAAATACTCTGTCTGCTAGCCTTGAGCTGCTATCTAAAAATTTGACTATCCTGAAACCACCATACAGGAGAGGCCATATATAGGCATGATGGTGAACAGTTCCAGCTGAGCCAGGTTTCCAATCATCCCCACCAAGCAGATACATGTGGGAGAAGCCATCCACCAGCTGAATACCTCAAAGTGACCTCTCGGGATAACATATGAAAATAAAAAATTTCCCAGGGTTATTTTCATTATTAAGGTAGCAATCAATGAAAAGTCAAGAACACCTTGTGCTCGTATGGGATGGATTGACAAACGTTACCAATCATTTTCTGATTAGTTGAGGAGGATCTGAGATGTCAGAAACTGCTGAAATTACACAGAGCATGCCCTGTCTATTTACTTCACTAGAACATGGGTTGGCAAACATTTTCTGCAAAGTCTCAGTAAATGCTTTAGGCTATGATTATAGGCTAAGAGGCACAAAAAGAAGAAAGAAAGAAAAGAAAGGAAAGAAAGAAAGAGAAAAAAGGGAAGAAAGAAAAGAAAGAAAAAGAAAGAAAGAAAGAAAGAAAGAAAGAAAGAAAGAAAGAAAGAAAGAAAGAAAGAAAGAAAGAAAGGAAGGAAGAAAGAGAAAGAAAGAAAGAAAGAAATTATGTAGGTACTTATAACAAGAGAGAAAACAAACTGTCAAAAAATTTTATTGAAAACATTCAAATGTAATAATTTTTTGTAATACAGTTCTACTAATGAAAAGAATGGAATTCTCTTGGGGGTGATAGCATTTGGTTTAATTGGAGTTCAAAATTAGTGTGTCCTATCCTCAAATAAATTGCAAATGTTCATCTGTAAAAACCATTCTTTGCTCACAGGCCATACAAAAATAGGCAACAGACCAGATTTGGCCCACAGGCTACAGTTTGGTAACCCCTGTACTACAATATAAAAAATGTAAATTGAATAGCTTTCCTTGAAGTTCCTCTAACGCACAATATTAGTGTTCTTTTTGTTTTATATGCTCTTCTGTTGGCTTTGGGCAGAGCAGAACAGATCCACAAAGATTGTTGGGTGTCTTTATGTGAGTACTGAGACTTATGGGTAAGGGAATGAGAAACTCTGCCCTTCAGGCTTCTCTATCCTTTTTTCTACATCTCTTGACATCCCATAAGACCCTCTTTAGAAAGCTTTCCCATCTCTCTGGCATCAAATCTTAGCATTGGCTCTAACCCCTAGAATAAACATATCCGGGCCTTGAGACTCTGGGTAACTATTGCTCCCTCTGTAAAATCTTTTCTATCCAAGTTTAGCCATCTTCCCTAAGAAAAACAGTTTTTTTCCAACCTCAATCATTTAAGTTGTGATTAAAATTGCTCTGAATTTAATTAAGCTACTGGTCAGTTACTGGTCTGCAAGTGTCCTCTCTGTACCTTAGGGGTAGCCCTAGATGGCCTTTTTCATCTCTTCCTCTAAGTATGTGACAATGTCTCCTTGACTACAGGAAGTATGTTGCTAAGAAACAGGTTGTTGTGTTTGATCTAAGACAAAAACCAACACCATCAATGAAAATAGTTATGTGGTATAATTATTTTCTATCTGTGATTAGCTATGGGGTTTTGTTAAAACTCAACAGACTGCATCTGAAAAACAATGTGACTTGAGGTGGATCAACATTCTTAGAAAAATTCCAGTAATTCCTTCTAAAACTTGCACACAATCATTAAATAAATGTACATGTTGCTAACAAATAAAACACTGTTTAGACAATGGAATTCAATTCCTCTGTAATTGAAACAGTACTATTTTGGAAAAAAACCAGCGTTTTAACTATTGTTACTAGGCATCCTCCTATTCTCCCATTTTATTTGTTTTTTTGAAATGATTCATTTTGTGAAATCTAAATTATTTTTGAAATTCTCTAATAGCACAATTTATCTGAAATAATAGAGGATAGTGAGTATACATTAGGTACATAATTAGTAGATGTTTATGCAAACAAATGAATAGCCTCAAAGTGGGATTTCTTCATTATTTTTTCTGTACCTAGAAATTCAAAGGAGCTCATTTCCATCTGTTCCTCAGACTCTCTTACATGATGTTTTATTATGTATATATTGCCTTGTAATATGTGAGTTATCTTACATAAACATCTTATTTTTCCCAGTCCTCTGTCCACATATTTCCATCTACAGCACTAGAACAATCACAGGCCAAAGCAGGTTGATTAAATTGCCAGCTCTAATGAGTTCCCACCAACTTAAGCATTTTCACCTTTGTTGATAAAGAAATGAAAGGATTACTATGAACCTTGTCTGCTCTTTTAACAGATTTACTCCTTGGCTTAACTGAACCTTCACTTTGGGGTGGGCCTTTCCTCTAGAATACATTAATTAGGACCCTAAGGAACTTGGCATATTTTGCTTATCTGGCAGACTCTCTTAAGGAAACAATAAGCTTTTCAATTTTTTCTTTTTGTCTCAACTAAGATGCATTAACATCTGTAAGCCTGGGCATGACAGTTCCTAAGAGCACGGTGAAGTTCATTGTGAAATTTAGTTACTTCAAAGGGCAGATTCATCTGAAGACTCGTTAGCTGCTGGCTTTGTTTGTCACCTGGGAATGGAACTGAGGAACTGTATCAAATGATCTCTTTACTCAATTCTAAAGGCTTTTCCTGAAAGGACAAAAATACGTTTCATCATCTTATTTACCATTTCTGTATCTCTTCATCAGGAATGTTCCACGTTGTTTCTGTGCACTCTGGAAGGGATAGCTCAGTTTTTATGTAACCACACATGACAAAGAGTTCCTTGTTAATAATTGATTTTTAAGTGAATTCTACTATTAGCAATATCTGAAGTATCTCACTTCTCTCTGAATTTTCCCAAAGCATACCCTTAGTATGTGTATGGGCTGAATTGTGTTTCCCAAAAATTTATATGTTGAAATCTAAACCCCCCAGTACCTCAGAATGTGACTGTATTTGGAAACAGTGCCTTTGAAGAGGTAATTAAGTTAAAATGAGGTCATTAGGATAGGCTCTAACCCAACATTACTGGCATCCTTCTGAGAAGAGAATAGGATGTAGGCACAGAAGGAAGACCATGGAAAAACATGGAAAAGACACATCTGTAAGCAAAGGAGAGAGGCCTCAGAAGAAAACAACCCTGTGAACACCTTGATCTTAGACTTCTAGCCTCCGGAATTGTGAGAAATTTCTGTTGTCTAAGCCCCGCAGTCTATGGTACTTTCTTATGGCAGCACTAGCTAACTAATACAGTATGCCACCTTTGGGGCAATAGTTATTTATGCATATATTTTAGCTCCTAGGGGCTGACTTTATGAGTTTCTTGGAATTAAAGTCCATATTCTAAACATTTCTGTGTCCTCTGCAACATACTCCTTTGCACAAAATAGATGTTTAATAAACATAAACTGAATAAATTTATTAATTTTAAAATATAGCAATGGTACAAGATTTTTCTATGAGAATATTTTAAAACAAACTTGGAAATATGTTTTTTTAAAAATATGTTTATTTTTTAAGCACAATATTAAGGAAAAGGACTTAAAAGTATTATGAGACTACTGTGAATAATATCTAATATGATATTATGGTCTTGAAAGAGTTTTAATGTATATGATAATGGAATTAGTTCCCTATTGCTGCTATAAAAAAATACCATGAATATAGTGACTAAAATCAAATTATTCTGTTACAATTCTGAAAATCAGAAGTCTAAAATCAAGGTGTTGGCAGTACTGGTTCCTCCTAAAGCCTCAGGAAAGAATCTGTTTCCTTCCCTTTTCCAGTTTCTAGTGGTCGCCTGCATTCTCTGGCTTCTGGCCCCTTCCTCCATATTCAGTGGGCATCCCTCCAACCTCCAGTTCTGTCATCACACCTTTTCTGACCTTGAGCTCCTGCCTCCCTCTTATAAAGACCCTTGTGATGACATTAGGTCCACCTGGAAAATCTCCCCATCTCAAAATCCTTAATCACATCTGCAAAGTCCTTTCTACCATAAAAGGTAATATATTCACAGGCCCGAGGGATCAGGACGTGGACATCTTTGGGGGACCATTCACCAGCCTACCGCAAGCTCGGGCAGGCTCTGGGGCTAGTCATGCTGTGAGAGAGGTAAGTGAAGAGGCTAAGGCAGCCTGGGGGACTGGACAGAAAAGAAAGTGGAGGAGAGACCGTGTTCCAAGGTGAGTATTGGGTAAGGCAGCTGGACAGGCTGAGGGCTAGCGTGTAAAAGGCTGGTCAAGCCCAGGAATGGTCCAAGCATGTGGAAGTAAAGGTTGTTCTCAGTTTCTATCAAGTCCTCTACCATGGTAAATTAACTTTTAATTTATTTAGTAGAATGGAGAAATAGAAAGTATATGCCTGTTAAATTTGAAAATGGATCCTATTCAGACCATTAATTCTGGCAATCGTTCAAGGCCCATGTCCTAAATATAACTTAAACCTTACAGAGTTATCATATTAAAACAATTTTATGGCCAATAGGTATAAGAAAAAATGCTCAACATCACTAATCATCAGGGAAATGCAAATCAAAACCACAGTGAGATATTAGTAAATTAGCACAGCCACTATGGAAAACAACATGGAGACTTCTCAAAAAACTAAAAATAGAACTCCCATATGATCCAACAATTCCATTACTGGGTATTTATCCAATGGAAATGAGTGTATCAAATGGATACCTGCACTCGTATGTTTATTGCAGCACTATTCACAATAGCAAAGATATGGAGTCAACCTAAGTGTCCATTAGCTGATGAATGGATAAAGAAAATGTGGCATATACACGATGGAATACCATCCAGCCATAAAAAACAATGAAATCCAGTCATGTGCAGCAACATGGATGGAATTGGAAGTCATTATGTTAAGTGAAATAAGCCAGGTACAGAAAAACAAATGTGTTTTCATTCATATGTGGCTGCTAAAAAAGTTGATTTGATGGAGGTAGATAGTAGAGTGATAGCTACTTGAAGCTGGGAAGGGTGTGGGGGCATAAAGAGAGGTTGGTTGATGGGTACAAACATACAATTAGATAAAAAGAACAAATTCTAATGTTTGATAACAGAGTAGGGTGATTACAGTTAGCAACAACGTATTGCATATTTCAAAATAGCTAGAAGAGAGAACTTGACATATTCCAAACACATAGAAATGATAAATACTTTAGGTGATAGACACCCTAAATACCCCGACTTGATCATTACAGTGTCTATGCATGTAACAAAATATCACATGTACCCAGTAAATATGTACAGATATTATATATCAATAAAACATTTTTAAAAACATAATTTGATGTAGCTTAATCACTTTATTAGAACTGTCGAGAAAGCGATACCATTAAATTTCAGAGATCTGTATATAATGACTATCTCTGTAAGGAGTATGAAGTATAAGTTTAACAATGTATCCAGATATTATGATTAATTAGGCATTCTGGGTGGGAATTTTACATAAATACAAAATAAACACAAATAAAAGCCAAAGAAATTTTCGTTTTGGAAATAAATGGTGAATTTGTTTTGTTTTGTTTTTTTCTGCCAGGATTTTCCAGCTCTGTTATCTACATTGCCTAATGAGTCCAACTTTATAACCATGTGAAGTGAACATACTTTATCAATCTCTTTAATCTATCAGTCTCTATTTACCAACCATAGAGTTTTAAGTTACTTCTTAAATATAAAACTAAATCCTACTTTTATGACTCAGGAATGTTAAACCTACTGAAAATTATGCAAAGTTTCACACACACACACACACACACACACACACACTTGTGTCATGCCATGAAAACATTCAAGACATACAAAGGCATGTGAATAATTTTGAAACCTTTAAAAATATAATATGCCGTAAGGGCCAAGGGAAAACTTCCCCTTAGCCCTCTGAAGGTTTGCTGAAAATCAACTGACAAAATGCAGATTAACAGGAGAAAAAACATAAAAATTTATTTGATCACGGTTTTACATGATTTGGGAGCCTTCCGAATTAAGATCCAAAAATACATGGGAAACTGCCCATTTTTATGCTTGGTTCAATGAAGTATGAGCAACCTTACAGAAATATGATTGGACAAAAGATATGATCTAATGCTAACAGACTCAGTGCTAACAGACTCAGCTAATAGACCCAGCAAGCCCTGTCTATTTAGACTCTTCTTGGCCTCTCTGTGCAACATTCCTTTCTTCTGGGTATGGGACAGGGCCCTCTCTGGAATGGGGGTCTTACAACCCACAATCAAACAAGGTAGGTCAGATAATTTCTTTATCACCAGTTTTTACTCAAAAAGGCGGAGGGAAAATTAGAGTTATATTTTTAGGTTTTATGGCTGGCTTTGGGGTAAAGGGGTTCTGGTTTCTATGACCTTCCTTGGACAAGAGGGATTCTAGTTTCTATGGCTAGCCTCAGGGGAGAACGAGGGGCCTGAGACAGGAGGGCAGAAGAAGGTCAGAGAAAAAGCTTTGCTTCTGAGGCTGCCTCTGAGGCTTTCATTTTGGGGTATCATTTTCTGAGCCCCAACAATGTACACTAAACGTCACCAGGACTTTTTAAAACAGTCACGATAGCTTATATATCTGAGTAAACAGACAAACTCAACATTCTGTATCACTGGATAGAGTAGCAAATAGTTCTCCCAGTTTTAACCATTTACTAGCTGAGTAACTATAGGCAAATCACATAACTTCTTTGAGCCTCAGTTTCCTCCTCTGAAAAATGAAGGAATTAGGAGATTGCACGAATTGTTTCCCACTCTCAGATTCTATGATGTTCAAGTCGGTATGTCCTCATTACCTACACAGTAAAATCCCATTATTGTGAATTTCACACAAGCTTTATAATTTTTAGTCAAAATGTTAGCAAGGAAGTCAGTTCTAGAATTACGTATTGTTCCCATAGAACCTAGAGATAAAACAGCCAAAAGAGAGATATTAAGTGAAAGTCTTAGAACCTATAATTTAAAAGGAAGCAACATCAGTTTCCTTGTATCCCAACCCAGGTTCCTATAAGCTCCTAGCTACTGCCTGAGTAATCCCATTGTAGAGGGTGCTGTGGGAGTTCAGACGTGTTTTCCAGTAGGAGTTGTTGAAATGTAAGCGAAGCAAGAAAACAAAAACAGAAGGGTAGTAGTTATTTGATGTCTTTGGCAAAAGAATTAGAGAAATACACGCAGGTGTGATCTTAGATCTGTGATACAAACAGCACACAAACAAGCTATTTTGACAGTGTCTAGCAAGGACCAGGAAAAACATTCACAGAAGAGCATTCAGAGTAGAGAGCTAGCAGAGGACTGTGGACTATTATCGGGGGCAGAGAAATAAGTTTGTTACAGCAAACTCTTCTTTGCAATGATTTTCTTATAATTACACATTTAACTGTAAATGCTCCCTTACCTGACCGAGGCCTACCTGGCCTGTTCACCTGCAGTGGTTACCCCCAACACCCACTGACTGTGTGTGGAAAAGGCTAAGGCATTTTTGTAAAGAACAGATGGGTGCATATGGCCGTAGGCAGTTCTGTCTTCCCAGAAGAACCAGCTTGTTCTGGCAGAAGGGTTTAGAAAATGAAGTGAAGGAACAACTCTGTTCAGACAAAGCAAAAACATCACCATTTCTCCTTTTGCATGCATAACTGGAAGCTCCGTGTGTTAGTCCTGTTGATTATAAAAAGCCTGGCAACAAGTAGAGTATCTACAGGTTTTTGGGGACCAGCTGAGAATATCTTTCATTAGATTTCATAGTTAATGAACTGGGTCATTGGGGGTTGGGGTGGGAGGGGGTATTTTGTTTCACTAAAGAAGTTTAAAAGTAAAACAAATTTGGTCAGAGATGTTATTAAAAGCCTTGCAAAACCAAAATATCCTCTGACCACTAACCAAGTTTGATCCATGAGAAAGACAATGGTTTTAGAGAAAAAACAAAACCGAATTTAAGCAATTACCTGATTATTGTTATCAAAGACATAATCTAAGCTGCTTAGACCACCAGCATTTGCTTTTTCTCCCCTCTCCACATCAGGTACATAATGTGAAAAATCTGGGTAATTTCCCCTATGGTATGGTAGGAAGTATTAGTTTTTCAGGAAAAACCATATTCTTTAGTGAGCTCCAAATAAAAAAATGTCCTTCCTGATTCCTTAATTTTTTTTTCTGACTTGTGACTCAGCACCTCATCACTGACCTCAGGGATCAGGCTGGCACATTTACTCATTGGCAGGTGTCCTTCATTGGACCTGGTGCCTATTACAAAAGAGGCTAGAGAAAATAAAACCGAAAGAACACAGGGAGTCAGTCCTGAATACAGCTCCTCAGAATCTGCTTAAGGCAAGCTGGTAGACAGGCAGAAGTCCAAGCTGGCCAAACACTTTTAAGTTTTGCGGTCTGGAAGGTTAGGCTCATGTCACCATGCCCTGGTGTGAAGCAATCAAAGCAAATGCACAAGGTGCAAGGTGTAGCTCTCTCACAGTCTGGCTTGCCCCAGTGGTGAGACTATGGTGTACATACCTATGAATAGTAAATATTCATACACAGGTGAATGTAACTCCTTTAGGCTGAGTTTTAAATATTAGATATTCAGATTCATTCATTTTATTCTTCTAAATGGAGTTCTTGAAAATGATTGAATGGCAGAGTCTTCAAGGTTAAAATTTTGGGTAAGAAACCTGAGTATGGCTAGTCTGTGTTTCTAACCAATGGCAATTCAAAAGGCTTTCAAATCAACTGAAAATAATGATATTTTTTTTTTTTTTTTTTTTGAGTGCTGAAGAGCTAAACTAGGACTCATGGTCATCAGACATCTGCATGGAGGGAGCAATAAAACATTGTCATCGTGAGGTCACACCTCAAGCTAAGCATCATGATCTTGGCACAGCATATTACTTAAAAAAGAGGGAGTTCTAATAATGTTTTATGATTACTTTTTATTTTTCTTTATAATAGATTAAAATGTCTCTGTTATTTCATTTTGATTTGTGTGTGTGTGTATATATAAGAGAGAGAGAGGACTGGAACAAACTGAGCCCAGGAAAAGCAAGTGTCTTGATCAGCAATGTAATGGATTGAATTAAATATACTGTAGTTTCTTCATTTCCAAACCATTCCACAAGATGCCCAAGCAAATAGACAACTCGGTTAAAATCAGTGATTGAGACCAAGAAGGACAAACAACAAACTGATTGAATTTTCACTTCCAACCAGACACTTGCTTCTGCTTGAAAAAGCTACTGGTAAGTCATATCGATTATCTCATATGCAAAATGGTACTCAAGTTGGCAATTCCAAAATTCCTTCTAAAGATAAGCTATTGAGCAACAAGATCTACAAATTATCTACTGCTAAAAGACAGGCAAAATTATATTTTCTTCCATGTGACACTAGACAGAAATCACTCAAACTAAAAAAAAAAAAAGGTCAGTGATATAACCAGATTATCTTAATTGTATAAGCCAAATATTTTTCTATTGCATTATAGAAGCGAAACAGCAGGACTGTTCCCTTTGCACGTTCCTAAGTCAATGTGCAGCTCCTTAGAGATGCTGATGTGAGCAGTAACTACTTTAAAATCAGAAAAGCTGTCTAATCTTTTACTGGAGAAGAAAAAGAGATGACATTTTGAACATATCTTCTCTACCAGCTCTACCAGTTCAGCTCTCAGATATATTTTAAATTTTATTCAAAATTGTTTTTCACAAAAGCTTTATGTGTAGCATTTTATATAGTAGATTCATGAAATGAAAAAAGATTCAAGGTAATAGCATACTAATGAGCTTTAAAGCTTCAAACAGCCAAAGGTATTTCCTATTAAATACAAGAAAGTTTGGTTGAGATTGTACTTGCTTTCAAGGAATGCTGTAGAAGATATTCTACCGAATTCCCCCTTTCGACATACAATTTACCTCTACTTTGGTAAACATGAACTTTCCTAGTTATGCTGTTAGAACCAAAGATCCAATTTTCAAAATGATTTCACAGTATTTAAGCAGATGTTTAGACATCTGTTTCTGTGTAAACAAATAAAAAGTAAACAAGCCCTGAAGAGAGGTGTCCCACGTGAACTTAGTATCCTTTGTGTGACATTGCTAACTCTGTGTTGGGCCGTCAGTTATGCATATTACAGGGTGTACCCAGGGGCCTGGAAGGAGCTCAAGGGTGAGACGTGGCTTGGCCACAAAAAGGATGTTCCCAATGACTGCTTAGGGCCATGATGAAGCTGGCTTCAGAGCAGACTCCACGTGGATTAAGCAGGGCTTAATCCTCTCATGTTTATAAACAGGGCTTAGTAAACAGGAACCAAAAGGTTTGAGTATGGGCTGGGCTATGCAAACTATCTACAGTGGACTTCAAGCAGAGTGAAGGAAGGCACTCTGGCTTCCTTGGAGACAGCCAGAGAGCGGCTTGCTAGTCCCTGAGGAGGAGGCTGATGTAATGGCACTATAACCTTCAGGTGACCAAGCTGAGGAGAACAGCCCAAGGGTCCCTTGGCAAAGATGATGTTGCTTTTACCTAGTCTCATGTAGAAACATGTAAGTGGGAAATCAGAACTGAAATGTTTGCCTGCACAGGAACCAGCTGGCATGGGTGTTGTTATCTGCTGCAACGGTGCTCTGTGTGTGCCCACGCCCATGTCCCAGGCCTTGAGAGTCTCAGAGTGGAGCTGTGTGATGGGCTAAGGGTACCTCTTTCATGGGGCCTTTGGGAAAATAATGAGAAAGCACTAAACTGGGAGCTGGGGCTCCAACCACAGATCAGACCCCGCCTGTGTGCCAGAGCTGGCCTCTCCTCCCAAGATTCTCAGAATCTCACCTGAGTCCTTCCTTCTTAATTCCTTTGTCTCTGCCCTAGGCCCGTGCCCTGGCCCTCCTTCAGGTCATTTAAAGTCTCCTAAATTGTCTTCCTGCTTCTGGTCACTCATCTTTTTAACACATCCTTCAAAAATTACCTTTTCAAGTCTCCATTGTTTATTTGCTTGTTTGTTTTTGAGACAGAATCTCACCCTGTCACCAGGGCTAGAGTGCAGTGGTGTCATCATAGCTCACAGCAACCTCAGGCTCCTGGGCTTGAGTGATTCTCCTGCCTCAGCCTTCCAAGTAGCTGAGACTAAGGTGCATACCACCATGCCCAGCTCATTTTTCTATTATTATTATTATTTTTTATTTTTTATTTTTTTGTAGAGATGGGGTCTTTCTCCTGCCCAGGTTGGTTTCAAACCCCTGGCCTCAAGCCATCCTCCCACCTCAGCCTCCCAAAGTGCTGGGATTGCAGGCGTTGAGCCACCACGCCTGGCCCCATTTGTTTTTTGAATGCAGAAGTGATGCATGTCTATAATAAAAAAGATATTAAATAGAAAAAATCAAAATAATCTCTTGACCCTCTCTCAAAAAAAAAGCCCAAATCACTCATAATCCCACTTTCTTTTTTTTTTTTTTTTTTTTTTTGAGAGTCTCACTCTGTTGCCTGCGCTAGAGTGCCTTGGCATCAACCCAGCAACCTCAAACTCCTAGGCTCAAGCTATTCTCTTGCCTCAGCCTCCCGAGTAGCTGGGACTACAGGCATGTACCACCATGCCCCGCTAAGTTTTTCTATTTTTAGTAGAGATGTGGTCTCACTCTTGCTCAGGCTGGTCTCGAACTCCTGAGCCAAAGCAATCCTCCCACCTCTGCCTCCCAGAGTGCTAAGATTACAGGTGTGAGCCACCACGATCGGCCATATAATCCCACTTTTAATTATTTATTTTGGTATATGAAAAGAGAAACTTCTCCTTTCCGTTTCTCCTGCCTCTTCAGCCCCCACCTCTATAGCCACGTTCAAAAGATTATTTTATATTTTTCCAGATTTTATTCTATACTTATAGAAATAAATATTTTTGTTGTTGTTTTCCAAAATGAAAATAGAATCAGGCTGTGAATATGGTTTTGCAGTGCGCTTTTTGTTTTACTTATAATGAATATAGTTTTCCAAGTCAGTTCATACAAATCTGCTTCTTCATTCTTAACTGCTACATGAATTTCCTTCAATGAATATTCTATAATTAATTCAATCATTTTCCTAGTGATTGGGAATTTTTCCTTAATTTTTGACTACTAAACAACACTGCAATGAGCATCCTTGGACATGTATTTTTTATATGAAGAAATTCAGTGATCATCAATGCATTATAACACTCATAAGGATAACAAATATTTTAAATTAGAGGGACAGGCACAAAAGGTTGTATTGCAGGAATTAAAATATGAAAAACAAAAGCAAAGACAATTCTTTCAAGCAGCAGTAAGACCTGGAAATAATGCCACTGAAGCAACTTATAAAGTAGCTTATAAACTTGAGAAAAAAGGGAAGCCATTCAGTGATGTAGAAATTGTGAATGAATGCATTGCCTAAGTTGTGGGATGCTTAGTCCCTGATGTTTCAAAGTACAAACAACTGCCTCTTTCAAGGAGAAGCATAATTGATCAGCAGCATGAATTAGCCTTCAACTTAACAGAACAACTTCATGTAATACTTCAAAAGGAAAATAGATATTATTCAATCACTTTGGATGAATCAACTGATACTAGTGACTCAGTGCAGGTTTTATACTTCATTCGGGTCATAACAGAAGATTTTCTTTGCTACAAAGAGTTGCTTGCTTTGGGCACTGTTACAAACAGAACACAGGGAATAGCTAGCTTCAACAACTTTCAAGATAAATATCATGAAGTTGGACTGAATTTGGTAAATTTAGTGAGTGTATGTATAGATGGTGCACCTTCCATGACAGGAAAACATGAAGGGTTTATTGCACAGATTTAAAAAAGTATTAACAGATCCAGATGCTCTCATTTCTTTTCATTGTATCTTACATCAGCAAAATCTCTGTGCTAAAGCTACTATTTGCAACAAGTTATAAGTATTGTTAACTATATTTGTGCAATCACAGTCAGTTTTGTAACATGGTAAAGTTGAACCATGAGGTATAACACGGTAAACTTGAGCGATGAGGTATTCAGTGTAGATTTGCCGTATCATTCTAAAGTGCTTTGGCTATCCCAGGGACAGGTGTTAGCCAAAATTTTATCTCTGTGAGAATAGACAGTTAAATTTTTTGAAGAACAGAATCAGCAATGTGAAGTATTGAAAGAAGATTTCTACAGGAATGCGGCATTTCTGTGTGATATCATGTCAAATCAGAACAACTCAAATATTTCTTTGCAAGGTAAAACTAAGTCTATATATATGTGGCAAAAAAAAATCCAAGCATTTAGAAAAAAGCTATCTTTTTCCAAACACTTCTTCAAAAGGAAATTTCAGATGAACATTTTCCCCAGTTAGCAAAGGTCATTGATGAGCAGGATGATATATGCGAATTATTTGAAGAATACACAGTTGTTATAGACATATTCATTGGAGAAGACAATGAAAGTTTCACTGACTTTGAGAATCATGACATCACACTCAAATTAGCATTTCAGCCTCGCCTAGTTGATATCACCAAGGCACCTAAAGAAGTACAGGTGGAATTGATTGAGCTCTCAGAAGATATTTTAAAGTCATTGTTGGATGCTAAGAAAGATCCAACTGAAATACGAAAAAATGCAGTAGAATACCCATGCCTTCAGCAACATGCCCAAAAAATGCTTTCTTGCTTTTCAACCACTTATTAATGTGACTCTACATTCTCCTACCTAGCCCAAATCAGGATGCCCTTAAGATCACAAATGATTGATACCCATCTAGAGGATCAACTGAAACTGCAGACCTCCATCCTGCAAGCAAATATTCAAATACTGGTTGGGCGCGGTGGCTCACACCTGTAATCCTGGCACTCTGGGAGGCTGAGGTAGGAGGATCGCTCGAGGTCAGGAGTTCAAGACCAGCCTGAGCAAGAGCGAGACCCAGTCTCTACTAAAAATATGAAAGAAATTAGCTGGACAACTAAAAATATAGAGGAAAAAAATTAGCCAGGTGTGGTAGTGCACGCCTGTAGTCCCAGCTACTCAGGAGGCTGAGGCAGAAGGATTGCTTGAGCCCAGGAGTTTGAGGTTGCTGTGGGCAAGGCTGATGCCGCGGCACTCTAGCCCTGGCAACAGAGCAAGACTCTCAAACAAACAAACAAACAAAAAACAAATATTCGAATACTTTCCAACAAAAAGCAGACACAACAAAGTCATTAAAAGGTTAGTTAATTTTAAAACTAACAAATAGTTTTAATTTTTGAAATTATTAAGTACATAGTAGTTAGATTTTTACAAAGAAATGTACGTATTTAAGTATTTCTAATCGAAGTTTCTTGAATACAGCCTTATTTGATTACAGCTAAATTAATGCAGCCTTCCAACAGGAAAAGGTTCTCCACTCCTGAGGTAGTATTTCTGTTGGACAGAATCCTAGAAGTAGAATTCCTAGTGAAATTGCTGGGTCAAAGGTCATGCATATTTTTTATTTTGGTGGATGATGTCAATTTGCCTCACTAAAAGCTATACCTGTATTCACTCTCAGTGCAACATGGGAGGGCTCATTTTCCCTCACCAGGTGTGATGTGATCTATTGAGATGTTGCCAATGAGGAGGGTGATATTGCATCTTGTTATTATTTAATTTTCATCTGTTTGTTACTGAAATGAATCATTTTCACAAACATTGGACATTTATGTTCCCTCTTGCATGATTTTTTTGTTTATATTCTTTGTAAATTTTCTAGTTGGATGATTGTCTTTTTCATTCTTATTAACTAGATTGTTAGTAAAATATTCTAGATATTAATCTTTGTCTTTACTTACATTGCATATATTTTTCTCCCAATCTCTCATTTATCTTTTAACTGTATCTTTTCTAATAAAAAGCTTCATATTTTAATTATGTTGACATTTTCTTCTATGATTTCTAGGTTTCCTATTATGCTAAGAAAATCCTTCCTCTTTCCAAAATTATTAAAATGTATTTCATTTCTTTTCTTCTAGCATTTTTATAGTTTGGATCTAGCATTTGTTTAAATGTCTGGATCTTAAATCTATTTGGAGTTTGTGCTCATGAAAGATGCAGTGTAGAGATCTAATTAGATTGTCAATTATCTTATCATTTAGAATAATCCTTTTGTCTATCATTTCTGAAATTTCACAATTGTCATATACTAAATTCCCTAATGTTATATTAATGTTTTTAATATACACAGAGTGTGTATGTGTGTATTTGCTACATATGTACATATGTTTTAATATCTGGTAGGCAAGTTTCCTACACCTCAGAATTCATCCTAAAGGCAGCAATTATGTCAATGATCTAAAAGGATAAAAAATGATAAATGAGATTATGTTCAAGAAACTCTGATTTACTTATTGAAAAATTATGCTATTCAAAAGCACACACATAAAATACTTTTAAATTAGTTCTTTTAAAATATTACAAAGCATGTATTGTAAATTAATGTGTAAAAATGGTATTACAGGGCACATTTTCTTAGGATCTCCTGAGGCCATGTGCTTAGGGCCAGTCAAAAAATAAAAAATTTATAAAAAATTTGAAGTAAAAAAAAAGTAAATATTAATAAAAAAAAGCATAAAGAGAAAAAATTTTTAAAAAATAGTATTGCAGGAAAGTATTCCTCTTTTTAACATTATCTCACAGTCTGGCTGCAAAAGAAATGCTTTTTGTAAAAGCAGATTTTCTGTCATTTCTTCAAGCTGGGAGAGTAAGTTATTGCTACCACATTTTACAGTTCATGTCATGACATAACTCTAATTAGGAAACAATTTATTCTGTCCAGTGAGACAGAATAAATGACTTGCAGTGGCATTCCATTTTGCTATTGCCAGAACTCTAGTCAAACAGAAATATAAAATTTTTCACAGATGGGTCTCTCCCAAGAGACCTCATGTCTGGAATCTTCCCTCCCAAAATCTGCATTTTTTAAAATCTTTGTTTCAACCCAGAAGAAACAATTTTACACTAAACCTTATTCTTACTAACACCAAAGTGTAGAAAAGAAACTTAAAAAAAAAAAAAAAGGATTACTGAATAACGCAGGCAGACCTAGCATGAAGGATATCATTAGTAAGGGGCATAGGTACTAATAAAGCCCACCATTTCTTCAGCCAGATGTTCACCTGTTTTTGCTGCAGCCACAGACATTCTGGAAGAAAAGAGGGCATGGAGACAGGGTAGCAAAGAGACAGGACAAGAACATGACCCCAACCCAGGACCCAAGTCTTTCCAACCCTTCCACCCCTGCTCCATTCTCATGTAGTGTCAACATCTTCACAAAGGGAATGAATGGAAATGTATACAAACCACTGAATTATTAATGTTCTTCCCACTGTGAAAAACACATCACTGCTAGGTGATGAAATGTTCCCCAAATTATCTTGACATGAAGAGGTGGATTTTATCATTCGCCAGGTTGGCTGCTAAAGAACATTCAGGCAGAGGTCATGCATAGTTGAATACAGTTTGAGAAAAGGTCCACCACGTGGTTCTCAAAGAAAGTAATGCCAATTGAAATCAAGGGACACTCTCCACTCCCATAAAAAGGCGCAGATTAGGTGCTCCCAGGAGAATATTAGCATCTGTTTGCACACCTGAGCATTTGTTCCTTCAAATTGATGGAGACAATTAAGCCAGTCATAATTTGTATCTTGAGGATATAGTTACTCTTTGTGTTAGCCAGGAGCTAAGATCATGCCATTTATTATTAAAACTACTTTCTTGTCCTTTAAAGATTGTATTGCCTACCATGCTCTGTGCTCATGTGTATATGTAATTGTTTTATTCCCTCCACACTAAAGGGCCAGACCAGGCTTTACTCATTTTTATGTCTTTTTACACATGCCATACTCATTTTTATATCTTTCACAGCATAGAGAATAGTACCTTGCATTTAGTAGGCATTCAATAAACATAGCAGGCAAATTATGGGAAGCATCAAATATTTTCTAAAAGAACATGGTCTAGGCGGCTATCTGGTCCAAAATTACTCATACAAAAACTCAGCACTCTTTTGAAAATATAATTTTAAAAATCACTAGACATTTAAAAGCCACTGTACAGAAAAAAATAGCGTAGTTATAAATTGTGAATCAGTTGTCTCGCATTCTTTTGGATAAATAATAATTCTTGTGTTACACACCAGAAGAAGACAATGTACATCTAACTCCTTAAACATTTATTTTGCTTGTTCCTCTACACACTTAGAACTCAATAAGTAGTAACTAAAGTAAATATATTCTTATTTATATTTCTTCATATGCCCTTCAGGATTAAGCATGAAGTAACACTTCAAACATCCCAAACTCCAGGTCAATTAATCTGATATGGAAGTTCAGGTGGCCCTCCTTAGAACCAGAGTCACATCAGTTTTGTGGTTCTGGGTTGTTCTATCATTCTTAGAAGGGTTCTAGAGGGAATTCTCAGGAAAGGGGTTGACAGTGTGTAGGAAGAGTATAGGGTCCAGCCATAGGGCTGGATGGAGTTAGAAGTATAACAACTGCCCTGAATGTGAAATGTACTAGAGTACAGAAAAGGAAACCATGGAAACAATTTTGTCATAAGGCTTAGGCAAACTGGATATGGTGGGGTACAGGGGGTTCCCAGGGGTACTCAACTTAGACTCATTCCAGACCCACCACCAGCTACATCTGAGTCCAGTGACAGACTTGCTGCCTTGGACAGCATGAATTTAGAGCTGAGCAGGAGAGCTGCCTGCTGAGAGAAGAAGATCTTCTGTATCTACACCTGAGTAGGGCTGAGTGAGGCACAAACTGACCAAGACATTACATTTATTAATGGACCAATGTCCTTTCCCACTGTCTCCACTCATACCCATCAGCATAATTTAGTGTTAATGTGAACACATTTCAAATATGCTACTTTAAAAAATATATTCATTTTCTTTGTTTTTTAAAAATGGTGGGACTTGAGGATAAACAAGGAGAGCAGGTGGCATAGAATAGTATTTTAAAACATTTGTAAAACTGATTTGGGGGGATTAATTGCCACCATAATACAATGTATATCAGATTTATAAACCAGTGTATGAAATGGACATCAGTATAACACTGTCCATGGGGACTATGCTATGAACTTGCCTTTCTATGAGCTAATTTATCTAAACACATATACACCACTTTAATACTTCATCAAATAAATTTTGCGAGATAGGACAGGGAGGATTCCATTTTATGCCAAATTTCCCTCCACAAGGATCATAACTGAGTACCATAGACTAGGATCTGGAAGGAAGACCTTGGAATTGGGAATCAAAAGTTAGTATCTTGTTATCATGCACTAAGCCAGGCCAATAGCCCAAATCAGTACATCCAGCAACATGAAGAGATTAGCAAACTGTGGAAAACAGCCAAGAATGGAAAAACTAGATTCAGAGCCCAGAATGGAAAAAAAGTCCAAACAAAGGTTCGAAATAGCATAACTTCTAGACCAGAATGCCAGGACAACATATGAAAGCCAATGTTAGATGAAGAAGGTCTTGGGGCTCCCATTCATTACAGAGAATTCTAAGAACCTGGGTTCATGGGTGGGTGAGAGCTGAGGTATAGAACAGAATTACCATCTCCTTATTAGACACAGCCAAGTTTGTCAGTCCAAGGAAGCTTAAATAGTTAAACTTGAAACTTAAAAGAGAAAAAAACTAATTTCAACCATTTTATGAAAGCATATTAGAAAAGTTGTCATTGAGACCTCATCTCTGTTTATCATCCCAATTGTATCTTCCACCACTCTACAACATGAGCCACTCAAGAAGTCTACTCATGTTCCCTAACATGGCTTAGGCATTCCCTCCAATACACCTTTTGCTAGCTATTTTCCCTATAATAATGCCCCTGATCACACCCTCATTTACACAAGCATTTCCCATCCAAATCCCACATCTCTCATGAGATTTTTTAAATTTATTCTAACCTGAAGTGATTTCTCACTCCTCTGAACTCTCAGGTCACTCATTTGACCCCTCACATATATTGCTTTGCATTATTAATTATACTTTCCTATCGCTATAATTAAGTAGATTGCTAGCTCTTTGAGGAAGCAGTGATTGTATCTTATTAACTCTGGATCTCTCGTGTACATTAAAGTACTCAGTAAAGATTTAACCAAACTGAACTTAAAGTCAGAGACTCTGTCTTAGCATATCTGTCTCTGTATCTCCCCAGCTCCACCACATGCACAAGCAACTCAAAATGGTACACGGTACTGGCTCTGATTGGTTGAAATACAAACACTTGTTTAATTTTTTTCTTTTCTTTTTTTTCTCCGAGTATATTTCTTCTTTTCCAAAGCAACATTGTTCTGCTAGAATTTGAAAACTCTACCAAATGGAAGTAGACCAAAACTACAAACTATGGAGGAAAATGTATAAATCACATTGTACTGATATTATTTCTTCATTTCCCAAGTCCTACATAATAAATATAGACAAGTTAGAAAATAGAGAAACACACACAAGAAATTTCTTAATAAAATCATTTATAGCACATCCTCAAATAATATCATATGGTTATAATGTTGACAAGAAAAAAAAATCAATTCCCAGCTAGGGCCACTGTCTGTGTGGCATTTGAATGTTCTCCCCAGGTCTGTGTGGGTTTTCTCCAGGTACTCTGGTTTCCTCCCACATCCCAAAGATGTACACATTAGGTGAATTGGCATGTCTGCACGGTCCCCATGTGAGTGACTGCATGCGTGTGTGTGAGTCTGGCCTGCAATAGGACAGAATCCTGTCCAGGGTGAATTCATCCCTTGTGCTCTGAGTGGCTGAGGTGGGTTCTGGTTAGCTGTGACCCTGAACTGGAATAAGCAGGTTGGAGAATGATGAATGAATGAATGAATACAAATCATTTTAAAATAAAAATTTGTCAAGTCTATGATCATCATAGAAATGCACAACAATAAATGATGCAGTACAAAAGCACTCAGAAAGCCCATCATATTTATGATTATTTTTGAACTGCTTGGTTCTAGGAGGTGCTCCTTACAGTTTTCACTTTGCAAACATTTATTCCTTGATTTAGCCCATCATCACTACAACCTCTGCCACTTGCTGGTTCACCAAAAATTGGGTAAATAATTATCTTTCTTGTTTGTATTAATCTTTCTTTAATGTATGTATAGCTCAAATTCATTTCAGAGTTTTATATTAGAAGTGTTTGGAGTCTTTCTTTGGAAGTTTGGTGATGTTTTTGTGACCAGAAATATGTGGTATGAACTTAATTCTTGATATCGATTAGTCTATACTAAAAATGGTTTTGTTGTATGTGTAATTTTGTTTAAAGTCGTAGTTTCCAAGAACCTATTGATGATGTTAAGTGAGGATGTACTGTATCATACTTCCACCCAGAGATAGCCACTATTAATTTTCTCATGCATACTCTTTCCTAACAGTGCATCTCAAACACTTAGAAAAACAAAAGCAAACTAAACTCAAAATTAGAAGAAAAGAATAAAGATCAGAACAGAAATAAATGAAATTGAAACAAAAAAAATACAAAAGACCAATGAAACGAAAAGGGTTTTTTTGAAAAGATAAACAAAATTGACACACATGTAGCCAGACTAACTTAGAAAAAAAAAAAAGAGAAGACTCAAATAAATAAAATCAGAGATGAAAAAGGAGACATTACAACTGATAATGCAGAAATCCAAAGGATCATTATAGAGACTACTATGAGCAACTATATGCCAATAAATTGGAAAACCTAGAAGAAATGCATAAATTCCTAGACACATTCAACCTACCAAGATTGAACCAGGAAGCAATCCAAAACCTGAATAAACCAATAATAAGTAATGAAATAGAAGCAGTAATAAAATGTTTCCCATCAAAGAAAAGCCCAGGACCCTATGGCTTCACTGCTGAATTGTACCAAGCATTCAAAGAACTAATACCATCCCTACTTAAACTATTCCAAAAAACGGAAGAGGTGATACTCCTGAACTCATTCTACGAGGCCCGAATCACCTTGATACCAAAACCAGACAAAGATAAAACAAAAAAAACCCAAAACTTTAGGCCAGTATCTCTGATGAACATAGATGTAAAAATCCTCAATAAAATACTAGCAAACTAAATTCAATGTACATTAAAAAGATTATTCACCATGATCAAGTGGGATTCATCCCAGGGATACAAGGATGGTTCAACATATGCAAATCAATCAATATGATGCATCATATCAACAGAATGAAAGACAAAAACCATATGATCATTTCAATTGATGCTGAAAAAGCATTCGATAAAATTTAACATCCCTTCATGATAAGAACCCTCAAAAAACTAGATATAGAAAGAACTTACCTCAACATGATAAAAGCCATATATGACAGACCCACAGCTAGTATCATACTGAATGGGGAAAAACTACAAGCCTTTCCTCTAAGATCTGGAACAAGACAAGGATGCCCACTTTCACCACTGTTATCTAACACAGTACTGAAGCTCTAGCTAGAGCAATTAGACAACAAAGAAATAAAGGGCATCTTGTTGGAAAGGAAGAAGTCAAATTATCCTTGTGTGTAGAAGATATGTTCTTATATCTACAGAAACCACAAGACTCCACACACAAAAAAAAAAACTATTAGAACTGATAAACAAATTCAGTAAAGTTGCAGGATACAAAATCAACATACAAAAATCAGTAGCATTTCTATATGTCAACAGTAAACAATCTGGAAAAGAAACAAAGAAAGTAATCCCATTTACAACAGCCACAAATAAAATAAAATACCTAGGAATAAACTTAAACAAAGAAGTGAAAGATCACTATAACGAAAAATATAAAACCTTGATGAAAGAAATTGAAGAGGACACAAAAATGTAGAAAGATATTCCATGCTCATGGATTGAAAGAATTGATATTGTTAAAATGTCCATACTACCAAAGCAATCTGCAGATTCAATGCAATCCCCATCAAAATATCAATGACATTCTTCACAGAAATAGAAAAAATAATCTTAAAATTTATATGGAATCACGAAAGATCCAGAAGAGACAAAGCCATCCTGAGCAAAAAGAACAAAACTGGAGGAATCATATTACCCAACTTCAAATTATACTACGGAGCTGTAGTAACCAAAACAGCATGGCACTGGCATAAAAGCAGACACATAGACCAATGGAACAGACTAGAGAACCCAGAAATAAATCCACACATCTATAGTGAAGCCATCTTCAACAAATGTGCCAAGAACATACAGTAGGAAAAGGACAATCTCTTCAATAAATGGTGCTAGGAAACCTGGATATCCATATGCAGAAGAATAAAACTAGACCCTTTCTCTCACCACATACAAAAATCAGATTAAAGTGGATTAAAGACTTATATCTAAGACTTAAAACTATGAAACTACTAAAAGAAAACATTGGGGAAATATTTAAGAACATTGGTCTGGGCAAGGACTTCTTGAGTAGTACCCCCAAAGCACAGATAACCAAAGCAAAATTGGACAAATGGGATCACATCAAGCTAAAAAGCTTCTGCACAGCAAAGGAAACAATCAACAAAGTGAACAGACAACCCACGGAATGGGAGAAAATATTTGCAAACTACTCATCTGACAAGGGACTAATAACTAGAATATATAACGAGCTTCAACAACTATCAAGAGGAAAAAATCAAATAATCTGATTAAAAAATGGGCAAGGGATCTGAATAAACACTTTTCAAGGGAAGACATACAAATGTCCAACAGGTATATGAAAAAATGCTTGACAGCATTAGTCATCAGAGAAATGCAAATCAAACCTACAATGAGATATCATCTCACCCCAGTTAAAATGGCTTTTATCAAAAACACAGGCAATAACGAATGCTGGTGAGGATGTGAAGAAAGGCGAACCCTCATACACTGTTGGTGGGAATGTAGACTAGTGCAACCACTGTGGAGAGCAGTATGGAGGTTCCTCAAAAAACTGAAAATAAAACTACCGTATGACCCAGCAATCCCACTGCTTGGTATATATCCAGAGAGCAATTCAATATATCAAAGAGATATCTGCGTTCCCATGTTTATTGCAGCATTATTCACAATAGCCAAGATTTGAAATCAACCTAAGTGTCCATCAGTGGATGAATGGATAAAGAAATTGTGGTACATATACATACATGATGGAATATTATATAGCCACAAAACGGAATGAAATCCTGCCATTTGCAACAAATGCATGAAACTGGAGAACATTATGTTAAGTGAAATAAGCCAAGCACAGAAAGACACATCTTGCATATTTTCACTCATATGTGGGAGCTAAATATTAAAAACAATTGATATCGCGGAGACAGAGAGTGGAATGATGGTTACCAGAGACTGGGAAGGGTAACAGAAAGGGGAGGATAAAGTGGGAATGGTTAATAGGTGCAAAAATATAGTTAGATAAAATGAACAATATTTTATAGCACAACAAAGTTGACTATAATCAACAATAAGTTAGGGTATACTCTAAAATAACTAAAAGAGTGGAATTGGAATGTTCCTACCACAAAAAAATGATAAATGCCTGAGGTGATGGATACTCCAATTACCCTGATTTGATTAATTCACATCGTATGCCTTTATCAAAACAGCACATGTACCTAACAAAGATATACATGTATTATGTACCCATAATAATTATAAATAAATAACTAAAAATATAGTGGTTTTAGCAATAGGGTCTAAAACCAAATGGTTATGAAATAGAGAAACCACACTGTGATAAGGAAAGTCAAATTTACAAGGAACAAGTATTATATCATGCTCATGCCAGTTCAAAGTGGAACAGAAAGGAGCTCAGAGTCACATTCACAGTGTGACTGAGTCACATTAAAAGGGAATATTGAAGAGAAGACCCCAAACTCTGATCCCCTAGGGCCTCCATAAATCCAGAACTGCCTCTAGCTCAAGACTTCATGACGTCAGCTATACAATGGCTTCAGCTCCTGCATTCCCAGAAGATTTCCTTTAAAATTTCATACATAGCCCATCAATGAGATCTCTTACTCAAGCTAGCTTGAATATTTTAAGAACCAAACTAAAGACTTTTCCAGACTTTTTCCATAGGTCTATATATTTTTCAAAACATAGTACATATGCTGCTTAGAAGCCTGCTTTTTTGACAGTGATATACTGTAGACATTAAATATTAATACATGTCTTCACTGCAAATGGCTTCCTGACATTTTGTTGTATCACAATCTATTTAACCTATACTCTATTACTGGACATTTGAATTGTGTTCTAGCACTACCCTAATATAAATTATGCTTCAGTTGACATTCTTGGCATATATTGTATTTTCCAGTTATTTCCTCAAGATAACGATGTACTCTTCATACAATATAATTTACTTAACAGGGTTATCAAAATTCTATCCTTAAGTTCTAAGCTTCCAAATATTGATTAAAATAAGTAGGAGTTTGGAAACCAAAATGTTATTGTAATGGCATTCTATAAGCACTATTCTAAGACATCCAGAACAGGGATTCATAAGGTTGGAATCCAGGAACAGGCTTCAGGGAATCCATGGATCCCCTAAAATTATATGCAAACATTTGTGATCATGTACATATTTGCATCTTTTCTTAAGCAGGTCTATAGATTTAAACAAATTCTCAAAGAGTCCATAATCTATATGAGGTTAAAATATCTGTGATATGGAGACTGAATGAACTTCATACATATACTGAACAATGATTATATGAACCCAGATTACAATAACAAAGTGCATTTAATGTACTTAAAATTATACTTGACACATATTAAACTTGAAATAAATTTTAGTTAATATAATTAATAATTGTGTACACCAAATTTTCAATTGCATTCTACAGTCTTTTAATTGCTACCCCCAGATGATACTTATAATTAAAAATATATCCATGGAAGTGATAGACATTAAATGGATATAAAGTCTATCCACTGAAATGATGATTTCTATATGCCCACAAATTAAACATAAACTTGCTCATCTATGCCCAGACTCCTATTATGCAACTGCAGCATTTTTATTACCTGTGGATAGAGAGACATTTATTTTCTGCTTGATTATATAGGCAATAGTAGTACCACAAACCAAATTATGTGGATAACTCTGATTTTGTCATCTGTTTTAAGATTACCAAATAAAGTTGTCGATGTGTTATTTTCTCTTAAACAACTCACTATAGCTATATTTAAACTCATATTTATTGGCTTGATTATGGCTTTTTGAGAAGGAAGCTATTCTATCAAGATAAAATAATCACCTACAGAAACTTTGATATTTTCTTGTATAGTCTCAGTTTAAATCGCCTGAAAAAAAATTAATCAGTGTACTTAAATAGATCCATGCACTATTTGTAATGATGATACTGATAGCAACTTTTACTGAAACTGAGTTATAGTTTCTTTTTGATGAACATATTATTTGATTACTTCCACCTGAAATGTTCTTAAATATTTTTAGTAATGTATGTCCCACAATTTCATTCTGGATTATTGTCACAGCCATAAATGTATAACCAATTCATACAGAAAGTTGAATTCCTCTCTTGGAGCACTTAGGGCAGTCTTATTCACTTTGCCAAGAGTCTTCTGTTAAGAAATGCTACGGAAAGTGTTTGATAATGTCTGTATCCTGATCATGAGTGTGTGGGGAGGAGGGCACATCACAATCATATTTGCTTTTAAAAATATAAATGAAGAACCTAAGACTAATCTCAGCTTCCCCAACTGTAAAATGAAATTAAAACCTACTTTACAGAGTTGAGGATTAAATGAGATACATATGTGAAATCATTTAGTTAGCCTAGTTTGTGGCACACAATAAGTATTCAATAAGTGTTTATTGTATTCGAATCTGAATTAGCCACCCTTAGGAGACTGAGCACTGTTTTCAATCCATCTTGAAGCCTATGAAACCTCCCAAGAATTCGTGTCAGACTTTTTAGAGGTAGTTCTATTTATAAAATCCTCAGAAAACATAGGAAAATAATATCAAATTCTCAGAAAAAGTCAAATAGGTTTTCTGCTCACACTCACACATAGTACTGACGACAAATGGTAAAAAGAGAACACCAAAAAATTATCTACTTTGTGTTGTTTCTAACATAATCTAAGTTTGGACACAGTGGATCAGATTTATTTATGTTAACCATATGGTACTGAGAAATAAAACAGGTTATATGAATATTATCTTAGCCTTAAATAAAAGGAGAAAGGGGATTTTTACATGATGTAGTAGAACAAGAACCCTGCTAAAGAAGGGATTTGGTTTAGAAGAACGTGACCAGCGGAACTCCATTAACCAGGCAGGAAGGAGTATCGGCAGTGGGTGCTGAAGCTGGCTCATACTGGCTTGCAAAAGCCAATTGCTAAATTGTCAGGAATTTTACAAGCCAGTTCTTAAAGATGACCATTATTAAAAATTAATTTACATAAACTTATAATTAAATACATTATATTAAATTGAAAGGCAATAAATACTCATAACTCATCACTTCCTAATTATTTAAGTAAATTTTAGTATCATCTATTCTCTTTGGATTATTTATGTCTATTATATCCATATGGCAGAAATACTATGTAATGTGCTACTGTGCATCTCTTCCCAACTTCAATTTCAGTGGTGTCTTATTGATGGCTTAAATCAGCTATGATAAAATATCACGCCATGGAAATCATCAAATGCTACCTATCAGAGCCAGCTGCCACACGTTTGTCAGCTCACCACTGAGTATTGGCCTATTTGCTTTCAGAAAGAAAGAAACTCTGACTAGCTCCTGGCTTTGGAAAGGAGACAGGTCTTAATAATCTTGATGGGAGACAATTCTCCATGAGTCTCTCCTGTTTCCACATCTACAAAACGAGGCACTGACCATTGTTCATTCTGAACTATATTTTCAAGGATTTTTGTATAGTGAACAGCCTTGAAAGTTGTAGTCTCTCCCTCCAGAGCTAAAGCAGCCATGCTTAATGTCCATTATAAATGTTTCAGATTCCTAAGCTCAGGATTCCTCTCCTAGCGCTCAGCCCACTGCCTGTGAAGGCATTCATCTGGGCCTATTTGTGTCACCTCTGTGGAACTTGGGGGCAAAGGGAACAAACCCCAACGTGCTGACGCTCACACTGCTTGCTGTGCTGTGAGTATTTACATTACCCTCTCCGCCAGAATTCCCATGTCTTTTGCCAGCCTCCATCAAACTGGCAGGCTCACTTGTTAGTTTGCAAATAGGGTAAAGTCTTAGATATATGCCAATTCTTGATAATCCTTTTCTGAAAAGAAGAGTTGTCTAATAGTTTAGTATAACCTACAATAAAGTCAGGAGAGGCTAAAAAGTTGGGTTTTTAAACATTTATATTTCAATATGTTGACTTTCCTGAGTATAATTTCAAGGACTTTAGTTACTAAATCCTAAATACTTCCCTAGGTCCTTTTCTACCTGCCAGAATCTTCATATGCCCTCAATTCCAGACTAGGTCTCTTCCGGTGCAAGCAAAAAATCCTATTGTCAAGAGGAGGATAAACAATGACAGAAAGGAAGGAAAAGCTAATATTAACAGTTTAGAAGGAAAGATAGGTAACTTTCATGTTCAACAGTGAAAATTAAATTTCAGATGCCAGTAAAAAGTTTAAAAATCCAAAGACTGTTAGAAAAATAATGAAAATAAAAATTAGACCTGTTTTGAGAAAATGGCAGAGTAATAAATGAAGTCACCTGGGAAAATAGGGCCTGAAGTTTCTCAGAAGGCATGACCTTAATACATTTATTATTGCTGTTATTGTTATTATTATTATTTTGATGTGATATTATGCCCATTTGAGAAATATTCATGTCCTCAAACAACACATACTCTTATGTAAAGGATCATGACAGCTGGAGATTGTGCCCTCCTTAGCCAAACGAAGGATCTATGAACTTATCTTCCCCATTAGTTACTCTGACAGGCTGTAGACACTAAAGACCACTTTGCAGAATCAAGATTTGTGAAAGCCAACTTCTGTATTTATCACTAAAGCAATGCCTGATCTAGGTGGCACAGGCTTAGAGAATTGCCACTAATGTTTATGACAATTAAATTGTACCTATTCACAAAGAAATGACTAGTAGTATTTATAGGCTACCACCTCTTTGATAGTACACTCTGACATAAAATCTCTTTAGTTTAACATTTTCAAGTCAGTGCCTCTATTTTATTTCTCGAGAACAAATGAGGAAAGCATAGCATAGAAAGATAATCTATTATATGCCAACATGAACTTAAAGGTAGACAGTGTTTTTCTAAATCTTGTCCTCTGCATTCTTTACCATTTACAGACCTGCAAGAGCTTTGGAATTAATTAGCACTTAGAAGTCACAGCAAAGTTTTCATCATTTAAAAATAGTCAAATGGCCGGGCGCGGTGGCTCACGCCTGTAATCCTAGCACTCCGGAAGGCCGAGGCGGGTGGATTGTTTGAGCTCAGGAGTTCGAGACCAGCCTGAGCAAGAGCGAGACCCCGCCTCTACTAAAATTAGAAAGAAATTCATCGGCCAACTAAAAATATATAGAAAAAATTAGCCGGGCATGGTGGCTCATGCCTGTAGTCCCAGCTACTCGGGAGGCTGAGGCTGTAGGATCCCTTGAGCCCAGGAGTTTGAGGTTGCTGTGAGCTAGGCTGACGCCATGGCACTCACTCTAGCCCAGGCAAAAGAGTGAGACTCTGTCAAAAAAAAAAAAAAAAGTAGTCAAATAACAAGGAAATCATTCTTGTGCAAAACAAGAGAACTTTTTAAAATAAAAATATGTTGACAAAAAAATATGTTGATGAGTAGTTGATTTTATCATGTTTTTTTCCTTTCTTGTACCTCATTAACCTGAATTCAAAATACAGTATTTTAAATTAAGCTAACCAGAATATGTTGCCCATATTTCACCATATATTATAATATCCACCTAGAGAATAGAATTAAGGCATATTAATAGTAACAACCCACATTTCTTCTGACTTTGTCCCCCCAATCACAGTTTTGGGATCCCCAGATGTTCTCAAAGTCTCTCCAGTTCTACCTGGGAGTCCCCAAGAGCAAATCTCTTCTGCTTCTACTACCTGAATAGGAGCAGCCAAGCTGCTAAATTCTCATGATGCTAAATGTAGAGAACTTTCTGGAAGAAACTTCAATTTTCCAAAGCCATGTTGTGTTCCCTCCTGACAGGGGACAATAAATCTCTTCCTTTTTTGGCTTCAAGCCTGGAGACCAAGGTAGAGATGCTTAGTGTCCTCATGTCTTAGACACACCTATTCTCAACTCCTCTTCCCTATAAATCCCGTGTGGCACTGGACCAGGCTGACAAGGTACTACACATCAAATCAAGGTTCTTTTAGATGCCAGATTTCTATTAAACAAAGCCTTCTGCTTCCCACCTTCACTTCCTAAGCATGAGTTCTTTCCTAGAAGGCTGAACTTGGTCACGCAAATAAACCACCGGCAGGCCCACTCCCCCAGCCAGCCAGACATGTTTGAATCCTAGAAGAAAATACAGTGTAAACTCCAATGGAGTTCCCCAGTATTCTCCAAAAGAACTAATGTAAAAGTTGGCAACCATCCTTAATGACTATTATATACCCATTGGGAATAAAAGGCTAAACATGGTCTGGCGAATTGAAACAACAGAAGGCAAAACAAGTTATTCACAATGATTAAGTAGGTGATATTCATGTGAAAATAAACAGATCAATAGTACAGAATCAAGATTTCAAAAGTGGACCCACACATATATGGATATCTGATTTTTTAACAGATATGCACAGGCAATTCAGTAAGAAAGATAGTCTTTTCAATAAATGGTGCTAAAGTAATTGGATATCAATATGCAAAGAAACACTGTATCTCATAACATATACATAAATTAAATACACCAAAGACCTGAATGTAAAATCTAAAACCATAAAACTTCTGGACAAAAACATAGGAGAAATTATCTGTGACCTTTGGGTAGGCAAGGAATTCTTAGCTATGCCACCAAAAACACAATTAAAAATTTTTAAAAACTGATAAATTGGTGCTATAACCTGAATGTTTGTGTTCTCCCAAAATTCATATGCTAAAATCTTAACTTCGAAGGTAATTATATTAGGAAATGGGGATTTGGGGAGGTGATTAAGTCATAAGAGCAAAGCCCTCACAAATAGCATTGGTACCCTGAGAAAAGAAGCCCCAGAGAGCTAGCTTGCCCCTTCCATCATGTGAGGACATGGCATATACATACATTTATGTATATGTTATGAGATACTTTGAATCTGCTGGTGCCTTGATCTTGAACTTTCAAGCCTTTATAACTGTAAGAAATAAATTTCTGTTGTTTATAAGCCACCTAATTTATGGTATTTTGTTATAGCAGCCCAAACAGACTGAGAAAATTGGCTTTGTCAAATTTTAAAATTTTTATTCTTAAAAAGACACTAAGAGAAAATATAAAGAATATATGTATATATGTATGTATATATACACACTTTTTTTTCGAGACAGAGTCTTACTCTGTCATGCTAGGTAGAGTGCAATGGCATCATCATAGCTCACTGCAACCTCAAACTCCTGGGCTCAAGTGATCCTCTTGCCTCAGCCTCCTCAGTAGTTTGGACTACAGGCACGTGCCAGGATGCCCCACTAGTTTTTCTATTTTTATTAGAGATGGGGTCTCGCTTTTACTGCTCAGGCTGGTCTTGAACTCCTGAGCTCAAGCAATCCTTGTGTCTCGGCCTCCCAGAATGCTAGGATCACAGGCATGAGCCACTGCACCTGACCAGAATATATTTTTTAAAACTCTCAAAACTCAACAGTGGAAAAAAAAAAAAAAAAAACAATATAACTGTTTTTTTAAATGGTCAGAATATTTAAGCAGACACTTCACCAAAGGTTTAAGGATGGCAATAAGCATATGAAAAGACGCCGAACGTCTTTAGTCATTGAGAAAATGCAAATTAAAACCACAATGAGTTACCACCACACAACCCTTAGAATGACCAAAATTAAGAACACTGACCATACCAAATATTGGCAAGGATATGGAGCAACCGCAATTCCTTTCCACTGCTAATAGGAATGTAAAGTGGTACAATCTCTTTAGAAAACAGGCTGGCAGTTTTTGAAAAATTAAAGGTAAATCTACCAGGGCATTCCAACATTCTACTCCTAAATATTTAC